>CM024757.1:124490704-124650518 GCA_014218235.1 Colocasia esculenta
TGTGTTTAGCGAGTGAACTTGCTCATAAGCAGTCTTTCTACGTGTGTGTATGGACGGTGGACGTAGGATACACAAGTTGTGTACTCCGAACCACCTAAATCATCGTGTCTGTGGTTTGAACGTTTCACGCTAGATGGTGGGTAGGCACGTTGATCTTTCACACGCTAGATAAATTGCTATTCTATCTACTTACAACTAACAACATCTCAGTTTGGTTTAACCTCTGTTTGAAGTATCGGAAGTCTGTGCTTCCACTAAAAAGAAGGTCGTATATTTTTAATTGATAGTATCTATTCAACCCCCCCTTCTAGATTACCATATTGTATATTCCGCACATCTTTCAATTGGTATCAGAGTGGGGTTTCTCTATTTTACTGTCTTAATTGGTTGATCTCACGATCAGGAGATTCTCGATCTCATGGAATCTAACAAGGGGTATATGGCCGAGGGACATTCAGTGACCAGACCAATTCTTTGATGGCACTGACTATCCTTATTGAAAAACTGCATGCGTTCGAGAGCTGAAAATTCGAGCTATGGAAAATGTCAGCAAAGGAGCATACACCCTTCCCGAGGACAAAGATACCTAGATGAAGGACCAGATTGCAAAGGGAACTCTCAACTGAAGTGCCCTGAACATGATGCAGTGTGCTGTTCATCCCAAAGAATACTTAAGAGGTCCCACATGCACTTCAGCGAAAGAAATGTGGGACAAACTTGACTAATCTATGAAGGTACGTCCGGGTAAGGGAAACCAAAGCAGCATGCTAATTTCTAAGTATGAATGTTTAAGATGAATAATGATGAAACTATCTCAGATATGTTTGCAAGATCATGCTAATAATAAATGGATTGAAAGGTCTTAAGAAAAGAATACTCAGAAAGTGCCTTAGTGAGAAAGATACTTTGGTCTCTTCCATCCTCATGGAACACTAAGGCCACTATCATTGAGGATTCAAAAGATCTTTCAAAGATGAATTGGATAACTAATGGCTCCCTGATGACATATGAAATAAATGTGAAAAGGAAAGAAACTAAAGAAAACCCAAAAAGGTCAATTGCCTTAAAAACTTCAAGCAAAGTTCCTCTAGATTCAAAAGGATGCTCACGGAAAGTGATAAACCTGAAACGTCTAGTGATAGTGAAAATGATGAAATGGCCATGCTCACTAGACAATTCAAAAATTTCCTAAAATTCAAAGAAAAGGCTCAGGTAATTCCAATCCTTCCAAGAAAGATTTCTCAATAAATTTGAGTCTAACAAAAGATCTGACATGTATGCTATGAGTGCAAGAAACAAGGGCAAATGAGAGAAGAATGCCCCAAACTCAAGAAAAAGCTGAAGAAAGAGAAATTCACCTTCAAGAAAGCCAAGGCAAGTTGGCAACTGGAGTGATGAGATGAAGATGAGGACGCACAAGAAGCATCTGAGATGAAGACCGTGGGTGGTAGATTGCGACACCTGGATGGTCGCCTTCTGCTTCAGAGGATGAGGACCGTGGGTTCTTTCTCTTCCTGCTCCTCAGTCGGACAAGGGGCAGGAGCCTCGTGCTGCTACTGTCTTCTAACACCCTGCCGAGAACATCAAAAGAAAGGAAAACCCATTAGAGAATTCGTTTTTGAAGAATCCATCCCAAAACATGAATAAACATGAGCTAATTGAGGGAACTTCACGTGGGGTGGGGTTTTAACCCCTTTGGTGTTTAAAAACGGTGTGTGTGGAGTGTTCTAATGCAAAAACTATGGAAAACAAATCTAGCATGCATGAATAAAGAAAATTGAAGGAAAAGGGGAGAGAGAAAGCATAGGCAGGGAGAAAACGCCCTGGGGGTCACTTCCTAGTCGTCTGAGGCGAGGACTCTTCTGAGAAAGTTGGAGCACTCTGGGAGACGAAGATCCAGCAGCCGACCTTGCCCTAAACGGTGCTGTATGGAGAGATTTATACCCCGTTATTCCTGAACGGGCTGTGAGAGGAATAATGGGAAAGGGCTCGAGTTTAGGCAAGCATGCTCGCGCAAGGCAAGCAGAACTCGGAAAGGACGCATTAAAGAAGGCTCCCTCAAAATTTGGAAGGATTTGAACGCCTCTAGGTCAATCAAAACCCAGAATATTCATAATAGCAAGTCCCAAGTCCAGGTTAGGAAAGGGTATGTTGCATGGAAACCAGAACGCGATAGCCTTATGGTCGCGGCCAGGTAGCGACGCCTCGATACGTCGCCTTCTTTACAAGGAAAGCTTTTGAAGTTTTTTTTGGCGATTTTTCAGGGAATACAAATGCTAATTAAGAACGCGATGTTCGAGTGTCGCTTCTGAAGGAAATCGATTTAGACTTGAAGGCAAATCGGTATTAGCCAGATAGCGACATAAAGACCGTCACCTTTATGAACAACACGACAGAACCTGTCGCCTCCAAGATCTTTCAGTATATGGCCATGCAAAGTACCCTATCTCCTTGCACGAGTATCTGGTTGCGTGCGGCTTGAAGCGTTGGACTCCTAACCAGAGAGCTACAAGACATGATGAAGAGTGGTTGAATTGACCAGGAAGAACCCCCCAGGTGATGAAATAATAGAAATGATACCATGATCGGATAAAGCCAGCTTGACGATGAGAGCCAACGTGGGCATCAATGATATGACAAGGAATTTAGTTCGACTTATAGGCCAGAAATGGGTGTCTACAATATTATGAATGAGTTGTAATTGATACCATGATTTGAGTTAAGACCATGTGTAGATAACATGTTATAGGTTATTCATTTGTACTTGTTTGTTATGACATGAACCATGTGGTAAAATTACTCTTTTTGTTAAATTGAGTAGCATGAATGTGATATGTGCAAGGATGTGCCAATAGGTTACTTGCTGAGTCTTTTGTAAAGCCTCATCCTTGCTTTAACATACATGTGAGACAGGTGTTCCTGTGATTGAGGAGGACGTAGTGAGGAGCGACTCCGAGCGAAAGGAGTAGCGGAGCTTGTGGAAGATTATTTGCTTAGCTTGTACTTTCTATTTACTAGTATGTGGACAATGATATGTTATGGACTTGTTTAATTATGGACCTTGTTTACGTTCATTGCTACTATATAGATTGTGGAATGTGTGTAATAATGATGGAATAAGAATCTCTTTAATTTCTGCTGTACTTTACTTTGTTATTTATGTACATCTCTACCTACTGTGTTGTGTTGGGTACATGTTCCACTATGACGGTGCACTTTATATCGACGTGGATTGTTATAATCATACCGGTATAAAGAGGGTCGTTACAGAGATTGGTATCAGAGCTACAGGTTGAGATTGTACATAAATAAGACATCATCTACGCAATATTTCAAAGTCTTTATAGAATTAGTTCATATATGTGGAAAACATCTAATAATGAATTAAATATAGTTATGAAAATGGTTAGGACTAAGTAACTTAGATTCTAACTGAGTTGATTGTTTTACAAGTAATGGCGAGTCGTGGTAGGCACAGTACCCAGGATTGAGAGGACGAGCTGAGGCATGAGGAGAGGGGTGAGCAGCAGGCCCTAGCACCCTAGGGTCCCACGGTACTTCATCCACCACCACCTATGGACTATGGCGTGTTCATGCAAGGCCTAGTCCAAGCGATGCAGACGCAGGTATAGACTCAGGCTGCGTTGCAAGCTCAGTTGCAGGCGTAGGTTAGAGTTGTTAAATGGGGGTATATTTGTTAATTATATGATTGCTTATGTGTTGCTTGTTGTCTCAGGCCAGCTCTAGCTCTAGTTCCCCAGGAGCATGGCCATGGTGGTCCATCCATCATGGAGAGGTTTAAGAGGATGGCTCTGCCTCCTTTTAAGGGGGAGAGTTAGCCCCTTTTGGTAGAGAGTTGGATGAGAAAGGTGGAGAAGATCTTCCGGGCTATCAGGTGTGCGGAAGAGGACAAAGTTAGCCTAGAGACTTACATGCTACAGGTACTTAGAGTATGTGTACTGTGTAAGATTAAGATTTTTAGATAGGATGGTGCTTATGGGTTGTATTTTGCAGGAGAGAGCTGATGTTTGGTGGGCCTCTATGCTACGTACGAGGTACGAGGATGGTGCTATAGAGGTGACTTGGGCTGAGCTCACTAGACTCTTTCGAGCCAAGTTCATTCCCGAGCACATTCAGGACAAGATGGACCAGGAGTTCCTATCTCTTACACAGGGCTCCATGACTGTCCTGGAGTACGAGGCCAGATTTGCCGAGCTTTCTAAGTACGCTCCCCACATTGTTGCAGATGAGCGCAGAAAGGCCAAAAAGTTTGTGATGAGGCTCAAACCATCACTCAGATCAAGACTGGTTGCTTTTGACCATCAGACTTTAGACGAGGCTCTCAGCGCAACATGCAAGTAGGAGTGAGATGGATTAGTACATAGAAGAGAAGAGGGCAGCCCAGAAGAGGACATTGCCACCTTTCCAGAGGCAAGACAAGAAGAAGGCAGCCGTGTACCAGTAGCCTTAGCATACAGTAGTAGCTCCAAGCCAGTCAGCAGTTGTACCGCAGTCACCACGCTTCAGGCCCAACGACAAGAAGGAGTGTCCTCATTGTGGAAGGACACACGGTGGCACAAAATGTTAGAAGCTAGCAGGGAAGTGCTTGAAGTGTGGCAGCACCAAGCACTAGATCAGAGACTGTCCCAGACTTCAGCAGTTTTCTTAGAGAGGAGCGCCAACCCTAAAAGTGGCATCAGCAGTGGCACCAGTGACAGGGAAACCAAGAAGGCCTCGGGCCCAAGCCTGAGTGTATGCGCTGGCACGTGAGGATGCAGAGCAGGCAGAGAACATCACAGAAGGTATGGTTTTAGTTATGGGTGTGTAGGCTTGAGTGTTGTTTGATATGGGTGCTACACACTCATTTATTTTCGAGCGGTTTGCTAAGTAGTTAGCGACAGAGTCTGGAGTTGAGGCAGAGGAGTTAGAGGTTCCCTTATCTGTGCACACATCAGCAGGTATGGTAGCGACCAGGAAGTGCATTCCATCCTTACCTGTGTGCATTGAAGATCGAGGCTTGTTTGGGTGCTTCTACTTGCTCAAGATGAAGGACTATGATGCTATACTTGGTCTGGATTAGCTTGAGGAGTACTATGCCTTGGTCGATTACAGGGGGAAGAAGATTACTTCCCGTATTCCTGGAGAGGATGAGTTCCCACATCCTTTTCCAAGGAATCTAGTGGGAAGGTTTGTGATCTCCACCATGAAGGCTATGAAGATGGTAAACAAGGGTTGTGATGCTTTCCTTGCCAGTATGGTCTTAGTTTCTAAGGCCGATCAGTCCCTACCTTGAGGAGATCGAGGTTGTGCAGGAGTTCCCAGACGTGTTTCATGATGATTTGTCTGAATTTCCATCAGCAAGGGAGATAGAGTTCACTATCGAGTTACTTCCGGGAACCTCACCTATCTCAAAGGCTCCCTACCGGATGGCACTTGTGGAGTTAGCTGAGCTGAGCAAGCAGTTGCAGGAGTTGCTTGACAAGGGGTTCATTCGCCCTAGTGTGTCACCATGGGGTGCACTTGTGCTATTCATGAAGAAGAAAGATGGTTCTCTCAGGCTGTGCATTGACTACATGAAGCTCAATCAGGTGACAATGAAGAACAAGTACCCTTTGCCGCACATAGATGATTTGTTTGATTAGCTGCATAATGCATCCGTGTTCTCCAAGATAGATCTACGATCTGGCTACCATCAAGTGAGGATCAAGGGAGAGGATGTGTCTAAGACTACATTCAGGACCCAGTATGGGCACTATGAGTTCCTTGTGCTTCCATTTGGTTTGACTAACGCCCTTGCAGCATTCATGGATCTCATGAATAGGGTGTTTAGGCCATATTTGGATAGTTTTATTGTGGTGTTCATAGATGATGTGTCAGTCTATTCCCATGATGAGGCTACACACCGTGAGTAGGTTTGAGATTGTTCTAGAGGTTCTCCGAGAGCACAAGCTGTATGCCAAGTTCAGCAAGTGCGACTTCTGGATGCACGAGGTTCACTTTGTTGCATCGAGATGGCACAAATGTTGCCCTAGAGGGGGGTGAATAGGACTTCTTGCTTAAAAAAATCTATCTAAAAATAGATAATATTAAATGGAGTTGTTAGTACTTAGTGTGGTGTGTGTGAACAAGTGAAAACTTGGCAGAAACAATCACACAAATGCACAAGAGAATTTATCCTGATTCGGCCCTTCCCACATGGAAGCCCTACGTCTAGTCCCCAAGAAAAACACTTGGGATTTCACTAACTGCCAAGCACACTTGGCCTTCTTTCAACTGAGAGGTAATACAACCACTTGCAGACCAACAAGTCTTCCCTTCACCAAGGGGTGCAAGACTACCTACACTTGTAGGTCTTCCCTTCAAAAGAGGGGCACTATAGAGTACGAACTCCCTGCAGGTTATCTTACACAGAAGTATGAAAACTTGTGTATCTACTCAACAGTAATGAGTAAAACACAAAATTTCAGAAAGAGAAACTAATGAAAGTGGATCTCAGGCTCTTTCTGAAACAACAAGGTGGACTGAGAAGATCTGTAATGCAGTGGGCTACTAAGGAAGAAGACTTCTCAACACCAATGGAGAGCATGCAGGTCGAGGATTAAAGTGTGGCTCTCTTTCTCTTTTCAGTGGCTCTTCTTGCTTTCTGATAGGAGTGGAATGTAAGCTTCTATCTTCTTCTATGTGTGTGTATCTCTATGTCTCTTGTTTTTCTTGTTATTCAGACTTCAAGCTTTAGTTTCATATATATGAGCTTCATATTTGCCTGTTTGAATCTGCCCATTGGAAGCTAGCCATTGAAGGATATCCGTTGGGGCTTTGGATGTTGATATCTTTGAGATTTCGATCATGACACTCATTTCTTTTAGGTCTAGGGGATCCAACGTCTTTATGCTATGTGGGTAGCTTCATGGCTTGATGGACAGCTTCAAGAAGTTTGTGTGAGAGACATGCTCATGGCTGAAGGCTAGGCATGCTTTATTAAATGTTATGCAAACCTGAAAGGACAAGACAAAAACATATGTCTCCATACATACCTTCAAAGGTAGGTGAGATAGAAGAGTATAAAGTATGAAGAAGTTCAGACAGAAGTTCAAAACATTTAAGGATGAGCAGACAGATACACACAATTTCTTTTTGAAAGTCATGGGGTTTCTGACAGAGGTAGGTAGGTTCTGACAGATAGCCCACACAGCTTATCCTTATCAAGCATTTAATTCTTGATCATCTGTCGACCAGAGATCAACTTATCTTCCTATCAATGGAAGAGATAATAAATATATCTTATACATTACAGATCCCAAAAAGGATATTTCTCAGATGAATAATATTGAATAAAAATTTTTTTTTCCGACAAAAATATAATATAATTTTATATTAACTGAAGGAAAATGAATTTTAAGGAAACAATGTAAAACTCATGTAATGGTGTACATTAAGTTGTGCTCACTGAGAGAGACTTAAAAGATTATCTAAGTACAGATATACAGATGTTGATATGAGAAACTTCGACTTTCAAGAAGTCGGAGTAAAAATAGCAATACAACTGTAACAGATAATGAACTTCAACTTTAGAAGAAATACAGCTACTTTGACTTTGTTGAAGTTGGAGTAATGAAACAATGACTTCGACTTCGGGAAGTCGGAGTAAAGATCAAATAGAATTCGACTTCTAAGAAGTCGGAGTACATCCTTGATGATCAGTCCATCTCCTTATAATTTCTTATTTATTATATGTATTTTTGGTGATTAACAAAACCTTAAAAATTATTGTCTAACATCATTTTTTAAAGTTTTTCAACAGGCATCAAATCAAACAATATCAGTAAGTTGTCTACACTCACTGCCATATGAAGCTCATTCCATATATTTTGTCTAAGTATACATTGACTTCCTTGTAAAAGCTCATAACGATTACTGTTTCACTTAAACAACAGTTTCCTCTGTAGAACATCGACTTCAATCCTACATCGACTTCATATGTAGAATATCGATTTCGGTTCCACGACGACTTCATAATTAGAACATTGACTTCGATCCAACATCAACTTCATATGTAGAACATCGATTTCGGTTCTACAACGACTTCATAATTAGAACATCGATTTTGGTTCTACAACAACTTCATAATTAGAACATCGATTTCGGTTCTACATCGACTTCATATTTAGAATAACGATTTCATCTCTACATCAATTTCATTCACTTAAACATCGATTTCGATAGAACATCGATTTCATATGAAACAACGACTTTACTCAAACATCGATTTCATATGAAACAATGATTTTACTTAAACATTGACTTCGTTTCTGCAACGATTTCACTTAAACATCGATTTCAGTAGAACATCAATTTCATATGAAACAACGACTTCACTCAAACATCGACTTCATGTGAAACAACGACTTTACTAGAACAACGACTTCGTTTCAAACAACGATTTCATCTGTACATCGATTTCAGTTGTAACAACCCTCTTTATATTAGTACGATTATACCAATCCACGTCAGTATAAAGAACACCGCCACAGTGGGACATTTACCCAACACTAAACAATAGGTTGATATGTACATGAATAACAAAAGATTACAGCGGAAATAAAAGAACTAATCTTATTCATCATCATCATCATATCCACAGTCTGCATAGCAAGTAAAAAATACTAATGTCCACATTAATTACAATTCCAAGTAAAGTACACTGTCCACATGAATTACATAATTCCATTATTTACATACTAGTGTAAGAAAAGTACAAAAGTAAAGTCCAACAGAGTGCAGCTACTCCTCGTGCTCGGAGTCGCTCCTCTCAATGTCCTCCTCAGGAATGGAGGTACCTGTCACACCTGTACGCCGAAGCAACGATGAGTCTTCTAAAAGACCCAGCAAGCAATCTAAGGACACAACCTTACACATATCATATACACATGCTAGCCTTTTTAAACGTTTATGAATAATCATGGTACATGCTTCATGTTACTTAACAACTAAATATAAAAACCTATAGCATGTTTTCTACACATTGTAACCAACATGATCTAAAGGTTCAAATCTTACTTAATTTACTTCACAATTACACACCATTAGAGCACGGAATAATGTACAAGGTAAATAACATACCTAGCATGATATCTAACCATTTTCATATGCAATTATCACATTTATTTACACATTTAGCTTACTGTTTTAATGTAAATAAATCACGATTACACATGGTATCACATTTTCACATACTAACACTTTCAATTACACTATCACATGCTCATATTTCACATTGCACAATTCACATGTTCACATTCACATTTTTACACTTTTTACACTAGTTGTCGTGACACATAGTCCAAACCACCACTAGAACGACACACATATTCACATACACATGCTCGTCACCTAGGCAACACAGTGACGAATCTTGGTTAACTGCGCAGAACCGGGAGAAGCACTCTCCACCCTAACCAGTGGTACTTGTCCACCTCCAGGATTTCATCATAATGCCCATAGGATATTACACACATTGAACCTTCCCGTAGGGACTTTACTACAGTACGGTTCCACAGCCCTCTATGGTAGCAATGTCACTATCGACACAATTACACATTAAGCACTTTATCACATTCACTTACATTATTCACATGCACTATTCACTTCATTCTCCTGCACTTAACACACACACATGCTTCAGTTTACAGAATTCAATCTTACTATTTCATATTAATAATGATCATGACAAGCCCCAATCATGCTGCTAATCACTGAATTCTACAAGATTAAATTTAAACATGCCCATCATGGTAATTATCACTATTAAACCAATAACCATACTTACTGTATCAAATAGAGAAACATTTACCCAAGCTTACATAGTTCATATGTCTCATACCTAATTTTTCACATTTTTGGAACATAAATCAAATTTTACAATTTAAAGGATTTCAGGCATATCCATCAAGAATTCCTTAAACCTGTTTCATATCATACAGTCGATTCTAACTGTTCAGAAATCTGAAATCAATCATCATACCATCATGGAAAATTTATGAACCCTAATATACAAGGACTAATTAATAAGGAATTATCATGGTCAAGTCAGCCATTATCCCTTACAATTTTAATAAATAAAACTAATTACAAAAATTCGACACCTCCTCATGACATGACCTACGACTGTGCACCACATATAAATTTTCTGCATGCACATGTACTCAAAAATCCGACAAACAATTCACAAGATCAAAACAGTCTCACTGTAATTCCTGAAGAACTTGACGGCGCAGGGTTGCCGCCAACAAGGGTAAACGGCACAAGATGTTGCCCTAACTCTGGATCTTAATGGCAGCAAGCTGCCGTTAGTTCTTGTCTGCAGAAGTGCACTGAATGCATAAAACTTGACTAATGGGGGTTCCAGGACACAAGGAAAAATCCCATAAAATCCTAGGACCTAGAGGACATGGGTAGGGATGATATCCCTCAATTACTTGCCTCAGAAAAATTGTCAAAGGGGATTAAATTTTCTGAAGATGCTCTCCTCGGCCAAGCCAAGAAGCACTAAATCCTCCCGAACCGGTTTCTATGTCGATGCAGGTTGCACATCGGAGTCGAGAAGCCTCACCAAAGTCCAGAGCCTCTCCCAGTCTATGCAGATCGTCAAGAGAACTCTCCAATCGCCGGATCGAAGTCGCCAAAGATCAGTTTTCGCACAGAAAGTTCTAGTGTTTCTCAAAGGCCAAAAGACTTAATCCGGCCGAAATTGGGTGTTTATATAAGCTAAGGGGATCGAGATATGCATTTAGATTAGAATCCTACCGTTGTAAGGTAGTTTCCAAAACCGGGATTGAAGGAAACACGGCCGTTGCCAGATCTGAAACCACAACAATTTCTGGGAAATAAACGGCCATATGGTTGTCGTTTACTGAGAATTGTGTCCATCAATCTGGACGTCATTCCCCATAAACATCCACACATTGACGTTAAATAGCCTTCGGCCAGAACACAGAAATGTCAATAGCATATATACTATATATATATACGTGCAATATGTACTGTATAATTTAAACACCCTATGTACATTAAATAAAGCACATGTACTTGAATAAACAAGTATATACATGTACAACATCATTTAAATATAGTATGTACAGAATTAACATTTACATATATAAATTTATCATTTGCACATAACTATATACACAAAAAAACTAATCACCATATGACAAAATCTAAATAAAAGAACAAGTTCGAGGGTCTTACATCAGTTCAACAACGATTTCGTTTAAACATCGATTCAGTACAACAATGATTTCAGTTGTACACTGAGTTCAGTTAAACAACGACTTCGTACAGAACATCGATTTCATTACATGCATACATGGATTATGTTCACATCGACTTTGTTTCAACATGGATTACATTCTCACATGGATTATGGTTATAACATCGATTTCATATCAACATCGACTCTCTCTGAACACAGACTGTCTCTAAACATCAACTCTCTTTTACTAACGATTATGTTTTTGACAGCTATTGAATATTTCTATTTAAATCCTTTGTGAAATAATCTTGAATATATTCTAGTCTTCATGATATTCAAATATATTTTCAAATCTCTGTGGATTTCAAGTCTTCCCGCGAATCAAGTTGTATCTTGTGCTCTCTAACATTTATTGTGTTGGTACAATATCTCTGCACGATATATCTTATGTTTACCATACTCATGTCTCATAAAGTAAAGCTTTTTAGGTCGACAGAATGGAATTTCCTTTTTTGTATACCTTCTTAAGCATGACTACTAACGTTGACTAACAGTTTAGACAAAGATGAGTTATCTATGCTTCAGTATTTATGGTGTGCAGGATTCCAATAGAATCATACGTTACACGTTGGACCTATCACCTGACAGAAGCAAGCAGAGATTCAGACAATCCGTATCTATGTATGTGTCTATCCAAGTATTTAATGGCTTCAGGTTCTCTTGCTCCATACTTTGGACCAGACACTCCAACGTGCATGAAGATGTGAGACAATAGATACTTCAACGGTTCAAATCTTTCAAAGAAGATAAATAGAAGACTGGTGACTCCATGAAAAACAACTTTTCAATCTTGAATCCTAAAGATCTTAGTCACCTAGAAGAAAGAAGAGCTTGCTCGTCCATTCAAACTTTCTTCAGCTTTAGCTCTCTACAGCAACCTGTTTAGTCCTTGAGAGCTTGTGTAGATCTAAGAGACCCTCATTCTCTATAAACCTTAGTCTCTCAGATTCAGCCTCAGATCTAGCAATCCCTATAAGCTTGGTCTATGGCCATCCACCCTTTACTCATTCTCTTGAGTGTTTCTCTTCGTGTGTGAAGAGATGACCTACTGTGGAGTGGGTGATTATTCCCTTTAGTAAGAAGGAAGACCTGTTGCATCAGGTAGTTCTGTGCCTCTTCGGGTAGAGAAGAGAAGGCCAGCTGCGGCTGGATGTGTAAGTGTCCTTAAGGGGGATTGTACCCTTGGTTAGTGAAATCCCAAGTTGTTGCTTGGGGACTGGACGTAGAACTCCTTGTGACAGGAGATCTAAACTAGGATAAAATTCTTGTTGTTTGTGTGTGTGTGATTTTATTGTGTCTTTGCTTTACACTAACTCTAACCATCGAACTTAGTGCCTTCTATCAAAGTGTTTTTATTTACAGGAATATTCTAAAAGAAATTTTTAGCAATCCATTCACCCCCCCTCTGGGCTTGCTACCTGGGCAGCAAGTGGTATCAGAGCCAAGTCTATTCGAGTAAGCAGATCTCAGGATCTCAAGAGCAAAGATAAATGGCAGCCCAAGGTCATGCTGAAGAACAATTCGTCAATAGACCTCCTCTATTCGATGGTGAAGACTATCACTACTGGAAGACAAGGATGAAGTTCTTTCTTCAAGGACTTGATTTCCAACTATGGACAATAATCGAAGAAGGAGATCTCAAAGTAACCAATGCCAAAGACAAATGGACAGATGGATATAAGAAGAAACTGTCCCAAAATCAAAGCAAAGAGTATATTGTGTTGTTCACTGAGCAAGAAAGAGTTCAACAGGATATCAGCATGTAAGTCAGCCAAGGAGATGTTGGACAAGCTGAGGCTCACACATGAAGGAACTGACAAGGTAAAGGAAAGAAGAATTGATATATTGGTAGCTCAATATGAGAGGTTCCAAATGCAGTCTGGAGAATCCATCTCCCAGATGTACAGTCGCTTCACAGACATTACCAATGGACTAGCTGGGCTAGGAAAGACTTATGAGACTGGAGACATGGTAAGAAAGATATTAAGATCTCTACCAACTTCATGGACTCCAAAGGTAACAACAATAGAAGAAGTAAATGATCTCAGAAGAATGTCCCTCGAAAAATTGATTGGGTCTTTAATGGCTCATGAGATAAACATGGAAAGGCTGGGAGAATCCTCTAACAAGAAGAAGCACAACAATGCTATCAAGGCTACAGAAAATGCTTCTGAGGGCGAATCAGAAAGTGATAAGAGTGATAAGAGCAGTGAAGATGAAGAAGCCTTTCTCTCCAGAAGACTACAACGCATTCTAGCTAAGAAAAAATACCAGTCAGGAAGAAGGTATTTCAAAAAAGGTAGAGAATTCAAGAAATCTGAAGGCAAAGAAGTCAAGAGATCTGAACCCATATGCTATGAGTGTAAGAAGCCTGGACACTTTAAGGTTGAGTGTCCAAAACTGAAGAAGATTGAGTTTAAGAAAAATGACAACATGAAGAAATTTAAGAAGTATAAGAAGAAAGCCATGACTGCTGCATGGAACAATGAGAGTGACTCTTTTTTTTTTTAAATGGTCCTCAGGGTCTTAATCTGGGAGAGTGCACCCTCCCCCAGAGAGGGAGAATGTGATGATCATTTATCCCCATGTAATTTAATAAATTACATATCTATTTTGGTGATTAACACAACTCAGATATAATTTAAACTTACAAGTTTTTCTATGAGATTTAAGCACAGGAAGCAAATCAAGGAAATACAAGCAAAATCAGTGAGTATTTATCACCCTGTAGCATTTACAGTTCAAAGCATAAAATTTTCTTAAGTACACATCGACTTTCTAGCTATTATAATGATTTCAAACAATGATTCGTTCACTATATCGACTCGATAAGTGAAACAACGATTTGCTCATAACGATGTGCTGACAGTTCATAACGATTTGTCTCTACAACGATCGATTATTAATGCATAACGATTTGTGTGTACATCGATTTGCTTATGAATGTATAACGATTCACATGAATAACGACTCATCAACACAACGATTTCATAAGTCATGATCATATCAATTACATGGTGTATAATGACTTGATATTCAAACCTATCTCAGATAGTTGAAAAGTAAATTTTTCCTTGCTTTTCTCTCACATCCATGCATTTATTATGACTGATCATATCACTGCACTGCATGCAAATGATATCTTCTATTTTCATGCCTATACTGTAAACATCTTTTAGAAGAACAGAATGGAAATTCTATTTGATATAAAATCATTCTAACGTTGACTGACAACAAGAGACAGCCTAGCTGTCTATTGTTTTATCATTTAATGCGTGTAGGTCTCTGACAGCAACACCTCAATACAACGTTGGACAATATGGAAGATAAAGGACATCAAAGAAGATCCTCTCTCATTTGCGTGCATGGAAAGCTAAAGATTGTTGAACAAGAAGCTCTACAGTGCCATGCAGTCTAACGTAAACAAAAGCTTAGAGATAACAGACACTTCACGTTCAATTTCAAATGGAAGACTATATAGAAGACTGAAGCTCCAGAAATAGATACAACACTCACGACAATCTTTACAAGCTTTTTGCGAGCATCTGAAAGAGCGTAGCTTCACTCCTTTGCTGTCTAGCTCTCAGCTCTCTGCATCGAGTGTAGATCTGAGAGAGAGAGCATTTTTTGTACTAAGAGGGTTCATTACTGCTCATTTTCTTCCTCTCAGTATTCGCTTCGGATCAAGCATTGTGCTGTAGCTTGGTCCAGGGGCTTGTCTTCCTGAACACATCTTTGTGTGGTTCCCTCGTTTGAAGGAAGACCTGGGGGTTTCCAGGGTGTTTGTTCCCTCGTGTAGAAGGAAGACTAGTGGGATCCAGGGGGTGTAATTCCTCTTCGGTTGTGAAGAGAAGACCAGTTGCGGCTGGGTGTGTAAATGTCCTTAAGGGGGACTGTAATGTGGGTAGTGAAATCCTGAGTTGTTGCTCAGGGACTGGGACGTAGGACTCCTGTGGAGAGGAGGTCCGAACCATGATAAATTTCTTGTGTCATGTGTTTGATTACCTTGTGTTTGCTATTGTAATATCCCAGAAATTTCATTAATTAAAAAAAATATATTATAGATAAATGAAAATTTGCCCATTAATAAAAATCAAACTAGTTAAAAGATCACATCATTATTGTATGAGTAGAAACTCATATAAAATTCTATGAAAATAATAGTTATACCTTAAAAATTATTATCTAATGACCCATTAAGAAATTTGGGCATAGAAAAATAATTCGGACCATGATTTAGAATTTATGTGACTTATTATGTAACTAAGGAATAAATTGAAAATCCATTATTACATGAGCCAAGTGGATTAACAATTGAAATAAAAATTATGGGTAGACTCCGAACAATATGTGGGGATAGTCCTAAAAGGAATTGGATCAATGGACAACTTATGACCCATGAACAATTCATATGAAATAGTAAATAAATAACTTACGTATTATCGAAATGATAGAACTTACGTACCACGATCGTACGTGAGAAACACATTAGAAAATTCCGAAAAATTATAAATCAACCTCAAACATTATTCTTAAGAGTTTTCATGAAGAGATTCGAGCAATGAAAAATCCGATTGGCCAGTGTACGTTACACGTGACCAAGTTAACTGAATTAGGGAACTAAGTCGGAAATTGTTAACACCGGAAAATAACCCAACCATAAATTAAATAATAGGTTGGAGAGATTTATACATTATGTATTAGTGACCCATTAATGAAAATGGGCAATGGATCACTTTTAGCCTAATAATAAAATTGGAACATAAAAATACTCAGAAATTCGTACCTGTAATATGCAAAATTGTGAAGGGCACATTAGGGGTTAAATTTAGGGTAATTAGTCATACAAGGTAAGTCAAAACCGGAACCCAACTCTAGAGGTGGTTTCCTAGACCATTGCTACCTCCTTTGGGTAGAGAATCTCAGATTTTGGAAACTAGAATGCAGAAATTCGCAGCCCTCTTTCCTAGTCCCATTAGGACATGAAGTAGCACCCTAAAACTATAAGAACTCTTCACAAAACGTTTGGGGAAGGTTTAGCATCAAGTTGGGGTCGTGTGCAGCAAGTTTGGGGCGCTGGAGGTGTAGCAAACCTGAATTTTTGTGATAAAATAAAAATTTAAATAAGAATTAAAACCTAGCTAAAGGATATTTAAATAGAGCATTAAATAAAACTCATTAAATGGAAAAGAGTAATGGGCTTTGCTTAATGGATCTTCTAGAATTTATTGGGTCAAAAATATGAATTTAAAAGGGGAGAATAATAAGAAAATACCCTAAATTCGGAGTTCAATTATATCATAATTGGAAAGGATATTTAATGCATTAAATAAGCAATTAGAATAGGAGTTGGATTCCTAACCTACCCCATATGGATTAGCACGAATTTGGATCTCTTCCAAGTCTAAATAGAGATTGGAAAGCAAGGAAGGAAGGTGGGAGTAAGGAAATCTCGGAATTAAGAGGATTTGAGTAGTAGTAGGAATAGGAACTTGTGTTTACATAAATACACCTCTTAAACCCTCTTGGCCGACCCAAGCTCGTGTCAAGGGATTCCTGGACCAGGAGGAGAGGCCAAGGAGGAGGAGATTTCGTGGGAAGAAGAACCTTTCAAGCTCTCAACCCCGTTCTTCAAGTTCTAGCCCTAGAAGAGGAAATCGAGTCAAGGTAGGCATTCTCACAAGCATAAACCATGAAACTTTTTCTGTAGGTTCTTCCTACCCTCTTGAACGAAACCCCAAGTTTCATATTTTTCCATCCATCCTATCTTTTGTTCTTAATTTTTGAAGAACTGCAAACATGATAACCCCGAGGTGTCATGTTTAATTCAAATCTCTATGTATACTTGATCCTATACTACGAAAGTTTTACTGTAGATACTTCATGTTGTTAGGGATCATTTGCCCCTAAAAAGCCTAAATTTCATTGAGCATGTTGCTCGAATTAAATCAGTCTTGCTCTCTATGTCATGTTCTGTGTTACTCGTTGTTCATGCTCAAACCATGTTCAAACCATGCTCTCTTTCAGATTCCGATTTACTGGAAGTACCCTACATGTCTAGTTTAATTTGCAACTGGTTTCATGATTTTTTCGTTGACTATAAAATTAGTTATGATTTTCTAAACGACCCTGTATCAAAATTTAAATCCCTGGTCCGCAATCCAATGTCTGGTCTGACTCCTGTCAGAGTCAGGCGCAGACACCAGAAGGCGAGCCTCGACATGTCATTTTCTGGGGCCTGATTGCGACAGCCTCCCTGTCGCGACCCAGAAGGCGACAGGTAAGCCGTCGCGTTCTCAGTACCCGATTTGCAAGCCCTGTCGCGACCCGTACAAGACCCTGTTGCGTTCACCAGGCCGTAGCGACAGTACCCATGTCGCGATCTGCCTACCCTGTCACAATGCTCATTGACCTATGTCACCTTTTTACAGTTATACCCCCAGTAAAAACCTTGCATAATAATGGAGCAATATTGAAAAATTTTAAATACATCTTCACGACTTATTTCTATCTATGACTTCTCTTGCACTTACACACACATGAACCATCCATATATGACTGAAATCTTGCAGAAAATATCTCATAATGTATCTGGTAATTTATTGCAATAAAGTATATTAATTACCCTATTTTAAAGGACTTGTAGTCGTTTCTTGCGTTGTTTATATACCGATATCGACGCTCCACTGTTCTAGAATTCCTCTAGAACGTCGAGCACATGTTTTATATACACACTTTACTTGGCTTGTGGTGAACTCTCCGTCGGATATTCCTTTCGCCGGACTAGTGAACTCTTACACAAGGCCTCCGTAAGTCTCCTCTGATCATGGATTCCCACATGGTCGACGAGCCGGTTGTACCCTAATACCTATGATACCCTTTAGGGATCTATATGATCCAAACGGCTATTAGAGATTCACTCTCATCTTAATCACGCCGGACCTCTGGACCTGTGCATAACAAGGCCAGTGGTAGGGTCGTGAGTTCCACCTGACTGCCAACACCAAGTGCGCGTGTTGTGCAACTGTTACTATCGCCTGATTACTCGACGTATTACGTGCAATGTCCACTAGCTCTCATCTATACTCTACTCGCTCACCTATTCACGTTAACTCTACTAGCTCATCTATTCATCTAGTGCTCTTATCTATTTCTTGGTACTCTATACTGGCCATTGACTGATTGTCTAAAGATAAACAATATAACCAATGCCTGACAATAAATAAAGGGCCCGATCTGGTCCTGGGATGTGCGCCCGAAAGTGCTAGTGCCCATGGGAGTTAAATGATCAGAGTGTTTGGCATTACACTCAAGTGCTATCTATCTCAACTATCTATATGACAATCAAAACACAAACGTGCTATACTCTCTCGATGTCAAGAATGACAAACAAGTGCTATACTCGTCGTGCTATTACTATACTTGTGCTAGTTGTGCTATGGCCATTCTGCTATTCGTGCTATATTCGATACTTGTGCTATTTTGGAAACTATACTCGATCTCGTGCTATTGTGCTATCTTGTTACATGTTGTGCTATCTCTTACTATATTTTGACTCTCTTGTACCTGCTATCTCTAGACACTCTGCCATTAAATGCGTTAATTATTTAAAGCCTGCTTGAGCCTGAGATTTAGTCCTACTGGGCGTTATCGCTCACACCTACGTTATTTGATGTTGTGTTCTCAGGAGAGACCGAGGATGACACGTACACTCACGAGGAAGGGAATGACCAAGAGTGAAGCCAGGAGTACCCTTGAGTCATTATGTTATCTTAGAGTTGTAGTTAGTTATTTCCTTCTGTTGCAATGTAATTGGGCCCTTTAGAATGGCTCTGATATTAGTGGTTGTAACTAGACATTTGGGAAATTATTAATGAGAAAGATTTGCTTTAGTATTATTCAGTGTGCAATGGTTTGATGTCTAGTATACGCTCTATACCTTTTCTTGCAACTGCCTTCGCGCTCCGATATTCCGCGTTGGGGCGTGACAGGAGGAGAGGAGAAGGCTAGGAAAAAACATGGTCTTCTTCCACCTCGCCCTGTAGCAAACCAGGAACCTGCAGGGAGTTCTTTGCGTTCAAAGGTAGGCATTCTCGGGTCAAGATTAAATAAAAATAATATCATCTTGTAGAGCTTCGAGTCTAGATTCATTTGCTTCTGATTTTACTAATTTTCATCGAGTATACTTTGTGTATTAATCGTTTTCCCTAAGTCGCGCACAGTTAGGGCTTTTACCGTTCTTCTTATTATGCATACGATTCGAGACCGAATTAGACTAAATCATCAACATCAAAGTTCTTCTACTTGTAGTCACGATCATCTTTCATGTATAAAGTTTTGCCTAAAAGTCTTTAGATAGAGAGTTATAAGTGTGTTAATCGAGTCGCTGCATGATACTGCAATGTCCATATGCAGTTAACTTTAAGTTCTTCCTGTTTTGTACAAGATTAAAGGCCAAAGTAGGTCAATCCTCCAACATAAAAGTTCTTTAACTAGTTGTCATGGTCATCCTTTATGTTAAGTGTTTTGTTTAAATATCATTAGTTAGAGAGTTATGAACTTCTTAATAGAGTCATGCAGGATACTGCGTTTTCAGGTTGCATTTAACTTTCACTTTTTCATGTTTTTCACAAGGTTCAAGACCGAATTAGGTTAAAACCCCAACAACAAAGTTCTTACACTAGTTGTCCTTGTCATCCTTTATGTTAGACATTTTATCCAAATGTCAGTAGATCTCATGTTACAAGTCTAACATGTAAGTCACAATGAAGTCATGCTTGTTTAGGGCTTTCCCATGTTCTTCCTGTATTTCATGCAATTAGAGACCGATTCAGACCCAGCCCACAACACAAACATTCTTCCAATAGATGTCCTCAACATTTTCTATGTTGTGAGTTTTGTCTAAAGGTCAGCATATAGAGAGATATAGGCGTTTCATGAAGATCGCCCTGTGTCAAATCATGGTAGTCTGAACCAAGAGCATATCAGATCCCTGTCAGACTCAGGCGCAGACCTTGTGAATGCGACGGCCCGATATGTCGCATTCTGAGGTCGGGTCGCGACAGTACCTCTGTCGCGTTCTGGTCGCGACAGTACCCATGTCGCATTCTGTCTGCCTGATCTGACGACCCCGTCGCGATCCTTGCAAGACCACGTCGCGATCTCAGTTTTGGGCCTGAAAAACAGTCTTTTGCAAGTCTTGTTGTACCACCATAATCCCCATATCATGTTGACGATCTTAACTACATAAAAACAAAGTTGTAAGTATTGGTTGTATTTTAATCTAATAAAAGTCAATCACTTGATCTTTCATATCCTTGATTTCATGACACATACACACACGTTGAACCATCCAAACATGGCTTAATTTGTATGAATATGATACATAACATATCTGGTAATTATTGCAATTAATTACCTTACTTTAACAAGTACTCGTTTACGATTCGTGCGATGTTTTAGAACACCGATCTCGACGCTCCACTGTTCTAGAATTCCTCTAGAACGTCGAGCACTTGTTTCTATATTTACACACTTTCTTGACTTGGACGAACTCTACATAAGATACTCCTTCAGCCGGACTAGTGAATCCTTGTGCAAGGCCTCCGTAAGTCTCCTCTGATCATGGATTCCCACATGGTCGACAAGCCAGTTGTACCCTAACACCCATTACACCTTTAGGGATCGATATGATCCAAACGGATATTAGAAGTTCGCTCTTACCTTGAATCACGTCGGACCTCTAGACCTGTGCTTAACATGGCCAGTGGTAGGGTCGTGAGTTCCACCTGACTGCCAACACCATGTGCGCGTGTTGTGCAACTGTTGCTACCGCCTGGTTACTCGACGTATTACGTGCAATGTCCACTAGCTCTCATCTATACTCTACTCGCTCACCTATTCACGTTCACTCTACCATCTCATCTATTCATCTAGTGCTCTTATCTATTTCTTAGTACTCTCAAATTGGCCATTAATTGATTGTCTAAAGATAAACAATATAACCAATGCCAGCGCAATAGGGCCCGATCAGGTCCTGGGGGGAGCGCCCGAAAGTGCCATTTGCCCGCGGGAGTTAAATGATCAGGATGTCGGCATTACATCCAAGTGCCATACTATCAAGATTAATCTAAGACAATCAACACAAAGTGCTATATTCTCTCGTTGTCTTTTGACAAACAAGTGCTATACTCTCTCTCGACTATCTTCGGATAACCAAAGTGCAATTACTATCTCGATTGATGAAAGTTAATCAAAAGTGCCAGACTATTTCGATTGATAAGAAAACCAATCAAAGTGCAATTTACTCTCTATATGGCCAACTACTTTCTCTCTCCTTGCTATACATGTTGCTTGCTATTACTTGATGTTGACGTTATTTACCATCGTGTTGTTGTGTTGCTTTATATCGTGACTCGATCTTATTCGTTGTACTATACTTGATTCATCTGCTATTTGAACCATGTTACTTGTGCTCTTACTTTCTCGACTTTACATAACTCTCTCTATCTTTAGTTACTCTGCCATTTAATGCACTAATTATTTAAAGCCTGCTTGAGCCTGAGTTTTAAGTCCTACTGAGCGTTATCGCTCACCCTTCGTTATTTGTCTTATGTGTCTCAGGTAAGTCGGACTCTGACGTCACACACACCAATGGGACAAGACTAGAGTGATGAGCGACCCGAAGTCAACTCATGAAGTTACCTTAGTACCATGGAGTCTAGTAGTTATTGCTTTAGTTTTCTTTTTAGTGTAATGACGTCATTGAGCCTTGTGTTTGGCTCCGAATTAGTGGTTGTAATAGTCTTAGTAATTTTATAAGGAAATCAAGACTTATTTCAATTATTGTTCATTAGATGCTCTGATGTTTATGAAAATATGCGCAGTTGTCGTTACCATACTCGTTGTTCGCGTCTCCCTCCGATTTATTCCGCTGCTAAATTGGAGGGGCATGACAGCTATCTTCTTTTTTACTAACACTAACAGTCATCAAAGTGTGCTTTGTGTAAACGTTTTTGTGAACAGGGTTAGGTACTCAAATATTAAGAATCCCATTCACCCCCCCCCTCTGGGCTTGCTAGCTGGGCAACAGAATGTTCCCACTCCACCAGAGTAGAACCTGGGCTAGGAATATATATATATAAGATAAATAAAAGTACAAGAGGACAAACCGGTCACATTAATCTAACATGAAAAAGACCAGTTTTATCCAAAAGTATAGGGCCTTTACACATATGAGGGACGCAGCCAGACCCCCAAAACACCTTGTTCTCCTTGGACTGGCAACCATAGTTTGCTAAGGCATCAGCCACCTGGTTGGTCTCTCGATATACATGACTGATCGAAAAATTATTTCTTTCTATCATAGCGTCTGCATCCCGCCACCAACGGTAAGCTTGCCATGAGGTGTATCTTCCAGCCTTGAAAGAATTAACAAAAGCTAAGGAATCAGAATTAATAATTGATATCCGAAGCCCAAGGAAATCTGCCACTCGGAGACCATCACAAGGAGCTCTAATTTCAGCGATCATACTATTGCCTGGACTATAGTAGTGGGTAAAGGCCACCAAGACTAATCCCCTCCTGTCCCAGATACATCCCCCCCCCCCCCCCCCACACACACACACATAATCTCCTGGATTACCCTTGCTAGCGCCATCCACATTCAAACAATAATCAATTATAGGAGGAATCCAACGGATGAGCTTTAGTTGCTTAGTTGAGAAATTGGGAGAGAAACCAAACTGCTAAAAAACCTGCAGCTCATGAGATGAAGGTGCCACTTTAAACTGAATGTTAGCAAGATAATGAGAAACCATAAATTTGATATTGTTGATCACTGCCCCTGCTGAAGGCCTTTTGGAATCAAACCTAGCCCCACATCTCCCCTTCCAAATCTCCCAAAGCATGAGAAGTAGGCAGTGAAGAGAGACAAAACCAAATGGAGATGAGATATTTGTGGTTGCAAGAAAACTCCATACTCTAGTTGTTATTTGACTATGGAGGTGAATCTTGGAGCTAATGAGCTGGTAGAACCATTTCCAAAGGGAAACAACCAGATCGCCATTGATGAACAGGTGATTGTAATCCTCATTATTAGGAGACCTACAACAAGAGCAAGAAGAAACCATCTGAATACCACTTTCAACAATTCTCTAGTCCATAGGGACTGCTCTATTAGACAAAACAAGGAAGCTCTTCTATAGAAGCAGCAATGCCAAATTTTATTAAGAGCAATTCTCTTCACTCCCACTGAATGAACCAGGTTGTAGGCAGATTTAGTAGAAAATCTACCATCCTGAGAAGGCCCCCATACACATTTATCATTCTCCTCATTAAGCACTACCCCCTGGAGAACTCCACTAGGAAGAAGAGATCTAATTGGGTGTTCAGCATTAGATATAACCTCCTGCAAAGCAATGCTGCCCCCATCATAAGGTGAACTAAGCAGATCTACAAGAGGTCTTTCGCCAAGCCAAACATCAAATAAGATGTCGATTTTATTACTGTTCCCATGAATCCATCTAGTGTTATCATGAACTAATTGCTGAGCAACAGTCTGAATCATGAAGCTGGAATTCCTGCCAGAAAGATAGTGTCTTCTAGTGTACAAAGCCCAGAAGGAGGAACCATGGTAAACATTTCAGATAGACTTCGCAGCCAAGGCGATCTGCACCTATTTGATATTGCGAACACCCAAGCCCCCTTCTGCAGTAGGCCGTTGAATGGTAGACCAGGCCACCCAATGACGTCTACGCGTGCCATCTGAACCATTCCGGAAAAAGGCATCACAAAGATTCTCAATATAGTTCAGAATATTGATCGGAATGGAGGAAGAGGCAGCCAGGTAAACAGGTAAGGAAGCTAGCTCATAATTGATGAGAGTTACTCTCCCAGCTTGGGATATAAGTCTGGGCTTCCAGGCGGCTAGTTTACCATTAATTCTCTCAATAAGCGGGTTGAAATCTGAGGCAAGAACCCTACCTGGTCGCAATGGAACACCAAGGTAAACAAGAGGACCCATTTGCCTTTTAAACCCAGTCGCCATTTTAATCCTGTTAACTGCATGAGAAGGAGCCTTATCCGAGATCATGAAGCTACTCTTAGCAGAGTTAATGTGTTGGCCCGAGAAGGTTGAATATCTATTTAGAAAGTCTATCAATCTCTTCACATTATGTATCCCCCCATTAAGAAAGATAAGAGTATCATCAGCATAAAGAAGGTAGGAGATAGGCGGGCATGCTCTAGGACTAGCATAAGGATGGAGATATCCCGTATGGACCAGATCCTTGAGACCTCTACTGAGAACTTCTTCCATAAGGATGAACAGTGTTGGGGCAATAGGATCTCCTTGTCTTAGACCCCGGGAGGAAAGAAAATAGCCTGTAGGAGAGCCATTGAAAAGGATTGAGAACCAACATTTACTAATCAACATACCAATATAAGATATGAATCTGTGTGAGAAACCAAATTTTTCTAGCATCGCGAAGAGGAAGTCCCACTCCACACTGTCATAAGCTTTCTTAATATCAAGCTTAAACAACACATTATGACCTCTGACCTTCCTACCAATATCTCTTACTAGTTGTCTAGCAAGGGAAACATTATCAAGGATGAATCTGCCTTTAACAAATGCACCTTGCTCTTCTGAGATAATCTGAGGGAGGATATTGATCAATCTATCACAGAGAATCCTGGACACAATTTTGTAGCAGAAGTTGCACAGACTTACTGGTCTGAAGTCCCCAAAAGAAATTGGGTTATCAGTCTTGGGGACCAAAGCAATCAAAGAGGAGGTCACCCCTCTAGGCATGGGGAAACCGTGGGAAAAGCTTATCACCACATCAATAACCTCCTGTTGAATAATATCCCAGCAATAAGTGAAAAAGTGGCCAGTGAAATCGTCCGGTCCAGGGGCACTATTAGCATTCAAACTCCAAACAGCTGCCTTGATATCTTCCTTAGTGGGAATAGCAGTGAGAATTCGATTCTGATCATCTGTAACCATAGTGGGGATGACATGAAGGAGGGAGTCATCAATAGCATGGTCTGATGATTGAAGAAGAGACCCAAAAAAGTTAACCGCCTCCTGCTTAAGAACATCCTGGTCCTCAGTCCAGGTACCCTCCACCTGAAGCCTGTGAATAGAATTGCGCCTCCTGTTCCCCTTGACCACAACATGATAAAAAGCTGTGTTTTTATCACCATTATCTAACCATTGCATGCGAGCTTTTTGAGCCCAGAAGAGTTCCACACAGCTGATAGCTTTCCTCAAGTTAGCATTAGCTGCACCCATTGTAGAGCGATTCTCCGGAGAAGGATCAGCATCAAACGCCTCTGGCATGGCCCTGGCCTGCACTTCATGAAGGATCAGATTGTCATTAATGTTGCCAAAAGTAACCTTATTCTAAGTACGAAGAGCTGCTCTAACTGCCTTCAGCTTCAGATGAAGAACCACAAAAGGATTGTAATGCCACCCTATGGGAGCATCCCAAGCGGCTTTGACAGTTTGCTTAAAGGTTTCATAAGAAGACCACATGGAGAGAAATATAAACCTGGCAGGGGTTCGAGTTATAGGAAGAAAAGTGAGCAGAAAAGGGGCATGATCCGAAGGACCTCTCGAATAATGTCTAACCTGAAGGCCAATATATGTATCACCACAGTAAGAATTGCAGAGAAATCTATGCAACCTGGCCCTGACAGACGAAAGCCCAGAACGGTTCTTCGACCAAGTAAAGTTAGAGCCGATATAACCCACATCCATAAGAGAAGCACCTGAAATAAAAGCATTGAAGTCCAGCATACCATGCAGGTTGACAGAATTGCCACCTTGCTTCTCCGAAGGGAGGGAGACACAATTGAAATCACCCCCCACTAACCATGGGACATCCACATTACTAGAAAAAGTAAGCAACTCATCAAACATGAGGTGCCTTCTATTTGCATGGCAGCTAGTATAAACAACCGTTATAAAAAGGAAGGCCCTGTCGTCCTTCACAGCAGCCATAGTGATAAGTTGATTAGAACAATTAACCATTTTCAAAGGATAGTTCCGCCAGAAAATCCATAATTTAGCATTATCACCACTATTACCAATGACCGAATCCATACCAAGATATGAGTGTACAAAATCCGCTCTCTCCATGGAAACCATAGGTTCCACAATAGCCAAGAAATCCACCCTATTTTTATTGACAATTCTCCTTAGCGAACGCCGAGAAGCCAGGTTTGCAATACCTCTAATATTCCAATATAATATGGAAGGGTTCATGAGGACGAGTAACCAGAGGAAGAACCCACAGTAGCCTTCGCCTTAGAGCGAGTCCTGGCGCCCACCTTCTCTATTTGTCCCTCCTTGGTATGTTTAACCATAACAGGCATGAATTTATTCTCCGTATCAGCCAAAACAGACACCCTTTGAAGAATAGAATCTGGTGGCTTAAGATTGGAAATAGCAGAATTTGGCATGTCTTCTTCTTGTCCGGCAGGAGCCATCACCGGAGAGACCTTGCGTGCCACCACCCCAACTGCAGGTGCCTCAACAGAACAGGCTCCAGGATGAGATCCTTGCATTCGGACCACAATAGAGTTGCCATGCATCCCATGCAATGTGGGTTGTAGTTGTTCCTCCACTTCCTGAACTCCTTGTAAACCAGTGACCATGACTCAGCAGAAGGACCTTCAGAACCCGACCTCACCTCAGAAATAGCACCATGCAACCCATGCAACGAGTTGTGAATTTGGACAGCCTCTTCCTGGACCCCTATATCTGGAGGGCCTGGTGCTAATAACTCCGATGAAGGAACCTCTGGCACCTTCAATAGTGGATCACTTACCATCAACGGCGCCATACTATTATCCGATCGAGGGACAGTATGATCAACAGAACACTCCTTCTGACGCCAAGATTTTTTGATAGCAGCCGCATCACCTTGTTTCTTATTAAGATCATATAGCTTCATCTAAGGAATAGCCGCCACCACTGCATCCTTGGTCTTCTTATTGCACTCCGATTCTACATGCCCCAGCTAATGACAGAAGCCACAGACTGCAGAAACTCTGTAGTAGTTTTTCTTCTGCCAGAAACCATCCTGCCCACAACCTATCCATATCCTCTCAGGTCTAACCTTAGCAATATCCAGTTCAACACAAACAAAAGCCTCCTGGGTTTGAGTAAGGGCCAAGGTTGACTCATGGATTCTAAGAACTTGGCCAAGATTCCTTGCAATAAACTTTAAAAAGTCTTGGTAATAGTAGTTTACAGGAAGCATAGGAAAACCCACCCAGATAGGCATAATGTTGGGTCAGCATTGAAATCGAAATTAGCATCCCACTTAAAGAATCTGAATAACAAACCCTTAATATAAAGACTCCTTCTCAAGATAACCTTCAGATAATCCTCATCTTCCTCAAACCGAAGGAGAAAGTGTCTTTGATTCAGAACACTAACAATGAAATCAACCTTAATTCCTAGCCTTTGAGATAAGCAACTCTTAAACTCAAGAATGGAGCTCCTGCCATAGGCACACTTCACTATGACTACCAAGTTAAGAGTAACTATAGATCTACCAACCTCTTCCTGTGAGAAGAAGACCGCCGGCTCTCTAGCATCTATAAAACCAGGAGGTTAGATGCCTATGTTCACCAGAGGTGGCGGTTTGGATTATGCAGTGATATGAGCATAGGTTTGCCGCCCCACAGAAGACGTACCAGCCGCCAAACACTGTGTTGCCTCCCCACCCTCCGCTGGAGACGCCATGACACCACGAGCAGAAGAAAACACCGCCTGCACTAGGCCGGCGGCCGACCCCTAGCAGGCACCTAGCACTCAAAAAACCCAGAGCCTCTCTCTCTAGATCCTAGAGAGAGAGAGAGAGCTTCCCACATGCAGTTAGTAGATGGCATCAATGAGAGTGACTCAGACAGTGAGTTTAGATCCAGCGAAGAAGAAGAAGAAAAGGTCAACCTGGACTTCATGGCAAATGTTGACGACAAGGTAACTTCTGACTCCTCTTTTACTTCATTCTATGAATCTGATTCTGATAGTTTAGAAGATGCTTTTAATGAATTATACAGTAAATATAAAGACGTTTGTAAGCAATTAAAATCAGTTAAGAAAAATTATGCATGTCTCGAAATAACCAACTCAGATTTAAAATCTGAAACTGAACAACTAGAAAAACAAATTTCTGAACTAAAAAGAAGAAATGAACTACTATGTGAAGATGTAAAAACTATAAATGAAAAGATATCAAATCTAGAAAGTCATGAAACAATAAGTAAACTTAAAAATGAAATTAACACACTACCAAAAGATAATGAATATTTGACAACCACAATTGAGAAATTCACAAATGAAAAATCCTCCTTAATATTAAAAGGAGCAAGAAGACTAGGAAAGAAAAAATATGGTTTAGGATATACTCCACCTGATAATGAAGAAATAGTCATTCATCCTAAAATTTATCCAATGCCAAAATTTATAGCTGAACAAAATCCTAACTATAAATCAAACACTAATAAAAATAATAAGCCAAACAAGATAATAAACAATATTTCCTGTTGCACTCATTGTAACAAACTAGGTCATACTAAAATAACCTGTACAACCAAACATCTAAAATGGATTCCGAAAAGGAACTGTGTAGATGCTAACCAACCAGGACCCAAAAGAACTTGGGTACCTAAATTTCATTGATTGATTGCAGGGAAGCCTTAGAGCATCAAAGTGGTACCTGGACAGCGGGTGCTCAAGGCATATTACAGGCAACAAAAGGTTGTTCTCTTATATCAAAGATGAAGGAGGTACAGTAACCTATGGTAATAATGGTAAAGGGTCAGTAATTGGTTGTGGATCAATTGGAAGCCAAGATAAAATCGTGACAGAAGATGTTCTCTGCGTCAAAGGACTCAAGCACAACTTAATTAGCATTAGTCAACTATGCAACAAAGGCCATCAGATCAAGTTTCAGGAATCAAAATGTCTAATCATTAAGGATGGAACAACTATTTTTGAAGCTTGCAGAGAGAAAAATCTGTATGCACTACATCTAGAAGGGTTGAAGGATCAAGACATCTGTCTAGCAGTAAGTAAAGAACATAATGCTGAACTTTGACACAGAAGATTAGGTCATTGCAGCTTGGATGGAATCAAAAAACTCATCAAACATGATCTAGTGGAAGGTCTACCGAAGATAAATTCAAGACTAGACAACATCTGTGAACCGTGTGCAAAAGGAAAGCATGCAAGATCCTCTTTCAAATCCAAGACAGTAGTCACTACCTCCAAACCACTAGAACTGCTTCATATGCACTTGTTTGGACCAATGAGAACAACTAGTTTGGGAGGAAAGAATTTCAGATTTGTTATAGTTGATGATTAGTCTAGATTTACATGGGTATCATTTCTTGAGCATAAAGATGACACATTTGATAGTTTTATGAAGTTCAATAAGCTAGTTCAGAAAGATAAGAAGTACAATATCATAAGTATCCAATCAGATCATGGAGGAGAGTTTCAGAATGACATGTTTGCAGAATTTTGTGATGATTTGGGGATTGAACACAATTTCTCAGCACCAAGAACACCATAGCAAAATGGAGTAGCTGAGAGGAAGAATAGAACACTTTTGGATATGGCAAAAACAATGTTATCTGAGTATAACCTCCCAAGATATTTCTGGGCAGAAGCCATAAATATAGCTTGCTACATTATCAATAGAGTCATGATCAGACAAATTCTGAAGAAGACTGCATACGAACTGTACAAGCAAAAGAAGCCCAAGATCAGCCATCGCATATCTTTTGGATGCCCTTGCTTCATTCACAACAACAGTAAGAGAGATATTGGTAAGTTGGATCCAAAATCAGATGAAGGCATTTTTATGGGGTACACTTCTAAACCTAAAGGTTATAAAGTTTTTAATAAAAGAAGTTTATTAATTGAAAAAACTGTGCATGCTATTTTTGATGAGTCTAACCCTTCCTTGAGAAAGGAAATTGGTAGTGATGATGAAGATGCAGAAAACCTTTCCAAGAAACTAAAGGAAACATCTATCAAAGATGATGAAGATCCACCTTTGGAAGAGCTGCAACAAAAAGATATCATCCATGATGATCTTCCAAAGGAATGTAGGTACAAAAAGGATCACCTAATAGATAACATCATTGGAGATCCATCAGTTGGGGTAAGAATTAGAGGTAATACCATTCCTTGTGATTACTTAGCATTTGTATCTCAAATAGAGCCGAAAATAGTCAATGAAGCACTGTTTGATGAATCTTGGATTTTAGCCATGCAAGATGAACTTAATCAGTTCAAGAGAAATCAGGTATGGTCCCTTGTTCTGAGACCATCAGATCATCCTGTGATTGGCACCAAATGGGTGTTCAGGAACAAATTGGATGAAGCTGGTGTTATCACTAGAAATAAGGCTAGACTGGTTGCTCAAGGCTATTCCCAAGAGGAAGGCATAGATTTCAATGAAACCTATGCACCAGTAGCTAGACTAGAGGCTATTCAAATATTACTTGTCTATGCATCTGCATTAGATTTAAAACTTTTTCAAATGGATGCGAAATCAGCATTTTTGAATGGTTTTATAAAGGAGGAAGTTTATGTAGAACAACCTCTTGGTTTTGATGATTCAGATTTTCCTAATCATGTTTTCAAATTACATAAAACATTATATGGTTTAAAACAAGCACCTAGAGCATGGTATGAAAGACTCAGTGTATTTTTATTAAATCATGGTTTTACTAGAGGTCAAGTAGACATCACACTATTCATTAAATCAAATGCCAAAAATATATTACTTGTGCAAATCTATGTAGATGACATTATTTTCGGATCTACTGATGAATCTCTGTGCAAGTATTTTGAAAAACTTATGCATGGAGAATTTGAGATGAGCATGATGGGAGAACTCAACTACTTCCTTGGATTACAAATCAAGCAAAGTAATGAAGGAACTCATATCTGTCAAGCAAAATACACCAAGGAACTGTTAAAGAAATTTGGATTTGAGAATGCCAAACCACTGTCCACTCTCATGAGCACATCAACCAGGTTAGACAGTGATCCGGAAGGTAAGAAAGTTGATCAGAAACTTTATAGAGGTATGATTGGTTCATTGCTCTATCTAACAGCTAGTAGACCTGATATTTTATTTAGTGTATGCATGTGTGCAAGATATCAATATGATCATAAGGAATATCATTTAATATCTGTAAAAAGGATCTTTCGATATTTAGCTAAGACTCATAACTTAGGTCTATGGTATCTTAAAACCTATGAAACTAGTTTAATTGGATATTCAGATGCTGACTATGCTGGATGCAAAGTAGATAGAAGAAACACCAGTGGTGGTTGTCAATTTCTTGCAGGATGCTTGATCTCCTGGTCTTCAAAGAAAAAAAACTCAGTAGCTCTATCAACAGCTGAAGCTGAATATGTAGCCACTGTGTCACGCCCCGACGCGGAATATCGGAGCGCGAAGGCAGTTGCAAGAAAAAGGTATAGAGCGAGTACTAGACATCAAACCATTGTACAGTGAATAATACTAAAGCAATTCTTTCTCATTAATAACTTTTCAAATGTCTAGTTACAACCACTAATATCAGAGCCATTCTATAGGGCCCAATTACATCGCAATAGAAGGAAATAACTAACTACAACTCTAAGATAACATAATGACTCGAGGGGGCTTCACTCTTGGTCATTCCCTTCCTCGTGAGTGTATGTGTCATCCTCGGTCTCACCTGAGAACACAACATCAAATAACGTAGGGTGAACGATAACGCCCAGTAGGACTTAAATCCCAGACTCAAGCAGGCTTTAAATAATTAACGCATTTAATGGTAGAGTATCTAAAGATAGCAGGTACAAGAGAGTCGAAATATAGCAAGAGATAGCACACATGTAACAGGATAGCACAATAGCATGAGATCGAGTATAGTTTCCAAAAATAGCACAAGTATCGAATATAGCACGAATAGCAGGATGGCCATAGCACAACTAGCACAAGTATAATAATAGCACGACGAGTATAGCACTTGTTTGTCATTCTAGACATCGAGAGAGTATAGCACGTTTTGTGTTTTGATTGTCGTATAGATAGTCGAGATAGATAGCACTTGAGTGTAATTCCAAACACTCTGATCATTTAACTCCCATGGGCACTAGCACTTTCGGGCGCACATCCCAGGACCAGATCGGGCCCTTTATATATTGCCAGGCATTGGTTATATTGTTTATCTTTAGACAATCAGTCAATGGCCAATATAGAATACCAAGAAGTAGATGAGAGCACTAGATGAATAGACAAGATAGTAGAGTGAACGTGAATAGACGAGTGAGTAGAGTACAGATGCGAGCTAGTGGACATTGCACGTAATACGTCGAGTAATCAGGCGATAGTAACAGTTGCACAACACGCGCACTTGGTGTTGGCAGTCAGGTGGAACTCACGACCCAAGCACTTGCCATGTTAAGCACAAGTCCAGAGGTCCGACGTGATTCAAGGTAAGAGCGAACTTCTAATAGCCGTTTGGATCATATCGATCCCTAAAGGTGTAATGGGTATTAGGGTACAACTGGCTCGTTGACCATGTGGGAATCCATGATCAGAGGAGACTTACGGAGGCCTTGTGCAAGAGTTCACTAGTCCGGCGAAAGGAATATCCGACGGAGAGTTCACCACAAGCCAAGTAAAGTGTGTATATAAAACAGGTGCTCGACGTTCTAGAGGAATTCTGGAACAGTGGAGCGTCAATATCGGTATATAAACAACGCAAGAAACGAATACAAGTCCTTTAAAATAGGGCAATTAATATACTTTATTGCAATAAATTACCAGATACATTATGAGATATTTTATGCCAGATTTCAGCCATATATGGATGGTTCATGTGTGTGCATGTGTAAGAGAAATCATAGATAGAAAAGAAGTCGTGAATATGTGATTTAAAGCATTCAATATGGCTCTAATTTAAAACAGGTGTTTTTACTGTGTGTGTAACTGTGAAAAAGTGAGAGCAATAAATTTTATGGGTTTTCATGCAAAATCCTGTGAAGGCGACATGGGCCAGTAAGGATTGCGACAGAGGTAGGGCAGGTAGCGACAAGGCATGAAAAGGGTGGCGACAGGGCTGTCTGCTCAGGTGGTCAGAACGCGACGGGGTCTCTTGTCGCGTTCAGAACGCGACAAGAAAGGCGTCGCGACGGGCTTGAGAACGCGACAGAGGCGGGAAAGGGTCGCGACAAGACAGGCACAGGGATAGCGACAGCTTACCTGTCGCTTTCTGAACGCGATGGGTAGACTGTCGCAATCAACCTCCAGAAGGCGGCCTGTCGCGCCGTCGCGATCTGGTGGTCTGCGCCTGGCTCTGACAGGAATCAGACTAGACTTTGGATTGCGGGCCAACTTGAAATAAAATGATACAAGGTGCTTCGAAAATTTATAACAAATCGCATGGTGCATGAAAATTCGTGAAACAAATTTCTAACAACTCTAAACAGACCAGAGTACATGCAGTATTTGGGAATTCTAAAGTTTCAAGGGATTCGACAGGCTTTAATTCATGCAAACAGGAAGAACAAGAACAGTGAGAAAATTAGAATAAATGATTTAATTCGCCAACTAGGGTGAACGAAATTTAGGGCTTTTAGGGCAAAAGATGCCTATCAACCCTCAGTATTTACTCAAAAAGTTTCATGACAAGAGGACGAGTGGATTCAAAGATATGCATTAAAGAAAAGGGCTCGGGGTCATGAAGTGTACAGAACTTTGAAAATTCACAAGAAAGATTTGATAGATGGAAAAATATGAAACTTGAGGGTTTTGTTCAAGAGGGTAGGAAGAACCTACAGACGAGATTTCAGAATTTTGGCTTGTAAGAATGCCTACCTTTGACTCGATTTATCTTCTAGGGCTTAGAACTCCAAGAACGAGGAAGAAGCTCCAAGAACTCCTTCTCCCCATGAGATCCTCTCCTCCTTGGCCTCTTCTTCACGTCCAACAACCTTTGACAACGAGCTAGGGTTGGCCAAGATGGTTTAAAAGGTGTTTCTATATAAATACAAGTTCTTATTCCTACTACTACTCTAATTGCTCTTAAATTACGAAATTTCCTTATTCCAACTTTCCTTCCTTGCTTTCCAATCTCTAATTGGGTTAGGATAATATCTAAATTCGTGCTAGACTATATGGGGTAGGTTTAGGAATCCTATTCCAACTCTAATTGCCACCTTTATTGCTTTAATAACCCCTTTCCAATTAGGAGATAATTAAACTCCGAATTTAGGGTATTTTCTTATTATTCCCCTTTTTAAAAATCTTTATTTTAGCCCACTAATTTTTAATGGGTCAATATAGCAAAGCCTATTACTCCTTTTCTTTTAATGGGTTTTATTTAATTCTCTCTTATTTGATTTCCTACCTATTCCTTTTATTTGATTTCCTAATTAAATAATATAAATATTTAAATTTTTATTTTTCCAAAAATTTTAGGGTTGCTACACACTGGGAGCTGTTACACTCCAACTCCTATGGATCAAACAACAGCTTGAAGACTATGGACTACACATCAAGACCATTCCATTGCTGTGTGACAACACAAGTGCTATAAATCTAACGAAAATCCAGTGTAGCACTCAAGTATGAAACATATTGAGGTTAGATATCATTTTATTAGAGATTATGTTGCAAATGGTAATATTAGTATTTCATTTGTAGATACATAAAATCAGTTAGCAGATATCTTTACAAAAGCCTTACCGAAGAGAGATTTATGTCTCTTAAAAGGGAACTAGGCATGTGCAATTTGTAACAGATATATCTGCATGTAACTGAAATAACATAATAAATTTCAAAATAAGACTTATCCTTCCCCGCATAATTTAAGTAAATCCATTATCCTTTGCGTTATCATTGCCTATTTTGTCGTTTTCCGCATTAACTGCTCTGCTGTTTCAAAAGTAACTTTATGCCTTTCCGTTACGACGAAATCTTTCCTTCACCGATTCACTCTCTCTCTCTCTCTCTTATCTCTTTCGACTCGAAGGCCTGTAAAACCCTCATCGACTCTAGCATCCCTCTTCGTGCTTTCGAAGGATCTTTCTCTTCCCACTCAAATTTCTTGAGGGGTCCTGTTCCTCTTTCTCCCACGATCCTCCAGAACCCTTGCAAACTTCCATGGCCACTTCTGGGAGTTTCGGCAGTGTGGGTGGCTACAGTGCCGCGTTCCTCACGGCAGATCAACTAGAGAGATATCAAGTTGTGAAGATCAAGCTCTGTGGCAACAAGGCAGTTGACTTGGATGATTTGGAGAAGCATGGTATGCATAGTGTGATTGAAGCCCTTCAGAAGTTGAAGTGGATGGGTATTTGCACTATTTTTGAACCAAGCTATCCGCACCTAGCCAAGGCGTTCTACACATGTTTGAAATCAGAAGAAGATGGGTCTCTTACCTCCCTGGTCAAAGGTAAATCTATTCATATCACTCATGACTTGTTGGAGAGGCTATTTGGAGTTTCTAAAGTAGGGCACAGTCTAGTGAACTCTATAGATATTCATGCTAAAGGGCTCGGGATTATTGGAACAAAGTACAAGTTGAAGGATGGTAAGATTGATATAAACCAGTTCAATGCATTCAACAGAATATTGCATTTTAAAGTCTGTCAGATTTTGGTACCTAGGAGTGCTACCTTTTCCTCCTGCACAAAAGGTGATGCTGATGTAATGTTCTGGGCTAATCAGAAGCAAGATATTAACATGGCTTAGATCATAGTAGAAAGGATGAAGTCTGCTGCTAAAGTTATTTGGGACAAGAAAAATAAATTGGCAGTGTCCCTTCCTCATGCTCATTTACTTACCAGAATTTTCAACCATTTTGAGATTGATTTGAAAGGTGAACTGATAGAGAAGATGGGTCAGCCCATTCAGACTAGGAATCTGAAGAAGAGTGGATTCTCCTTGGTAGGAAATATTTGGTCCAAGACATCTGTGGCTGAAGGAGAAGCCATTATAGGAGAAGCCTCCACTACTGAAGTTCAAGAAGAAGAAGCTATAGTTAGAGAGGATGAGCCTCCTGCATCAGAAAGAAGGATTGAAGACATTGCACCAGAATTTATTGAGCCTTTTAGGCAAACTTCTGAAGGTGTGATCCCTCCTCAAATTCCTGCACCTATTGTTATTCAAGAGTTAGTTGATGAACCCATGGAGGGAGTTGCTCACACTGAAGGAGAGCATGAAGATATTCATATTGAGGAAACCCCTAGTGTTCAGGTTGCAGAAGTTGTTGTTGAAGGAGTTCAAGCAGAAGAAATTCCAGAGGTTGTGGCACCAGGCCATTCTGAAGATGTTCACATGGAGGATGCTCCTGCTCAGGGGGAGCCTGCTATTGAGGGGGAGCCTACTACTAGTGGTCCTGTAGACAAATTTCAAGAAGGATTAGTTGAAGATACCTCTAAAGATGACGAGCCAGCTGTCGGCTCTAGAGATAAAGGAAAAGGTGTTGCCAAAGATATTCTCATGCTTACCAGGAAGGCACACAACAGATCCAGAAAGAAGAAGATCCATGTACACTTGGAACCAGTCATTGCCAGACTGAATGCTCAAGGAGAGATTCTGTGCTCTTTGTAGTCGGATGTAACTTCTATTTTTCTCAGTCAGAGCACTGAAGCCAAAGAAATTGGAGCTGTCAAATCTGAGCTCCAAAAGATGAGAAGTGAATTGGGAAATTTGAAGAAGTTGGTAACAGACCTGGCAGATTTTGTGAGGGTGCACTTAACAGCTCCAGCCCCTCATGTTCCAACTCACTCAGTACCAGAAGGTAGTGCAGGGCCATCAGGGCCTCCTGGACCAGATTAGCTAGCTGAGAAAGTTGCTTGGCCATCTATAGAGGAATCAGAGCCACCAAGGCCATCTGTAGAGGAATCTAGGCCATCAGTGGAAGAATCAGGGCCATCTGTAGTTGAAGATGTTGAAGCTGGGCCATCAGAGCAAGTGGAATCAGTGGTTCGGCCATCCGGGCCTCAAGTGATTGTAGAGGAAGCTGCTGTGCCCCCAGGGCCTTATGATCCTCCTAGTCTTCAGACTCCAGCCCCTTCTTCTCCACCTACCTCTTTCACTGCCCCACCTACTTCTGAACCTTCCAAGAAACCCCTTTACAAACACATTTCTTCTCCTACTCCTTTCCCTGCTGCCTCCTCTTCTTCCCCTATCCCTTCCTCTTCCATTCCTCCTCCAACTTCTGAGGCACCTCCTGCCTCCTCCTCTGGTCCCTCTTATGTTGGTCCCTCCTCTGCTGGACCATCTACACAACCTCCTCCCACTTCATCTTTTGCCTCTCTTCATTCACCTACTCCACCATCTTTCATCACTCTCATTCCTGAGGGTGCTAGTATCATTTGCCATACTGTGCAAGACATCAAGGATGAGTTTGAAGAAGCCATCCTCTACACAGTTTTTTTTGTCTCTGCCCATATCTACAGGATTGAATCTCAGCCTTCTTCCAGTCCTGCCTCCAAGAAAAGGAAGACATTTAAAGAGCTTGTTTTTCCTTCATCTCAAGCACTCTTTCCTCCTCTATGGTACTCTCTTTCTATTGTCCACAGAAGAAAATCTTTATATTCTGAATATCTTCAAAAGTGTACATTTGCTGCCACCTTTGGCCTCCCTTACCTAAATCTCTCTGAACATCTCAATATCAATCTCTCTATCTCTCTTATACCTAAGCCTGACCAATCCAAAATCTTGTCTTCAGCTGAGTCCAAGACTGAGGATCAGTGGGCCAGGGCTAATAAAGTTGTCTACAAGAAATTTAAGGTTGCCAGGGCCAACACATTTCCACCCTCAGACCATCCTCTCACTCTGTCTGAGTGGTTTGTCTATCAGCACAGATCAACCTGGGGTCCCTTCATTCAGAAAGAGATCAAACTAGTTAGGCAATTCCAGATGTATCCAGACTACTGCTTTGTCAATCGCCTTCCAGAAGTTCAGCTTGTCCAGTTCAAGGCAACTATCGCTCAGCTCTGCACAGAAAACCCAGTCAATGTCCCTCTTCAGGTTGATTTTGCAACCTTGAAGATGCTTGATGTCATATTTCTCCCTAGCTTGCACTTTCTTCTTATGAACTCTGATGTGGGTCCTATTATCTTTGAGAGATTTTCTAGAGTTATGGCACGGATCCTTGTTCAGAAGGGTGCTCCTCTTGCCTTTCACATATTCCTATTCAGAGAATATCAAAGAGGTTTTATCAAGTCTTCTATTTTAGTTCCACTTTTAGCAGAATCTGAGAGATTCGTCAACTCTGACTGGTGTAAAGTCTACCATGAGGCAGCTCTTCAGTTAGATCAGATGAATTCCTCCATAACTCAGTCAAATCAGCTGACTCTTACTCCTGAGCAGTTCATGGATCTCAACTCCATCAACCTAGTTTCAGATTCTTATTCTATTTGGGTTGAGAGATACAAGATTTATGTAGCATTGTAGAAGGACCTGATAGCTCACAAGCTCCATTATCCTATCTCCATAGATAAGTTCCTTCAGCATGCCAGTTTTGGGACTGCTGGTTTCTACAAGTCATCTCTCAGTAATCAGAGTACACTCAATTCATTGAAGAGCAGAGGCTACTCCACATCTTTTTGAAGAGCAGGAAGTCAACGCTTGGCAGCTTATTAATTGCCATGCTTCCCGTCTGTCTCCTGCTTTCTACATTTCTGCCCCCACTAATTAATAAAATTTTCTTCCTTGGCTCCCAGTTATCTTTGTCTTTCTCTCTTTTATCTTCTGCTTATTAATTTCTTTTTGCTTAATGACAAAAAGGGGGAGAAAATATTTATTCTGAAATACATACTTTAAAATTTTTTCCAACAAAAAATTTCAGCTCTTTTATATATGTATTTCTTTATGTTTTGTCATCACCAAAAAGGGGGAGATTGATGATCAGTCATCTCCATATAATTTGTTATTTATTATATATATTTTTGGTGATTAACAAAACCCTAAAAATTATTGTCTAACATCATTTTTTGAAGTCTATCAATAGGCATCAAATCAAACAAAATCAATAAGTTGTCTACACTCACTGCCATTTGAAGCTCATTGCATATATTTTGTCTAAGTATACATCGACTTCCTTGTAAAAGCTCATAACGATTACTCTTTTACTTAAACAACAATTTCCTCTGTAGAACATCAACTTCGATCCTACATCGACTTCATATGTAGAACATCGATTTCTATTCTACAACGACTTCATAATTAGAACATCGACTTCGATCTTACATCGACTTCATATGTAGAACATCAATTTCGGTTCTACAACGACTTCATAATTAGAACATCGATTTTGGTTCTACAACGACTTCATAATTAGAACATCGATTTCGGTTCTACATTGACTTCATATTTTGAGCAACGATTTCGTCTCTACATCGATTTCATTCACTTAAACATCGATTTTGGTAGAACATCGATTTCATATGAAACAATGACTTCACTCAAACATCAATTTCATATGAAACAACAACTTTACTTAAACATCGACTTTGTTTCTGCAACGATTTCACTTAAACATCGATTTCAGTAGAACATCGATTTCATATGATACAATGACTTCACTCAAACATTGACTTCATGTGAAACAACAACTTCGTTTCAATCAACAATTTCATCTGTACATCGATTTCAGTTCAACAACGATTTCGTTTAAACATCGATTTCAGTACAACAACAATTTCAGTTGCACACCGACTTCAGTTAAACAACGACTTCGTACATAAGATCGATTTCATTACATGCATACATGTATTATGTTCACATTGACTTTGTTTCAACATGGATTACATTCTCACATGGATTATGGTTATAACATTGATTTCATATCAACATCGACTCTCTCTGAACACAGACTGTCTCTAAACATCAACTCTCTTTTAATAACGATTATATTTTTGACAACTGTTGAATATTTCTATTTAAATCCTTTGTGAGATAATCTTGAATATATTCTAGTCTTCATGATATTCAAATATATTTTCAAATCTCTGTGGATTTCAAGTCTTCCTGCGAATCATGTTGTATCCTGTGCTCTCTAACATTTATTGTGTTGGTAAAATATCTCTGCACGATATATCTTATGTTTACCATACTCATGTCTCATAAAGTAAAGCTTTTTAGGTTGACATAATGGAATTTACTTTTTAACATATCTTCTTAAAGCATGACTACTAACGTTGACTAAGAGTTTAGACAAAGATGAGTTGTCTATGCTTCAGCATTTATGGTGTGCAGGGTTCCAGTAGAATCATACGTTACAACGTTGGACCTGTCAACCTGACAGAAGCAAGCAGAGATTCAGACAATCCGCCTTTATGTATGTGTCTATCCAAGCATTTAATGGCTGCAAGTTCTCTTGCTCCATACTTTGGACCAGACATTCCAATGTGCATGACGATGTGAGACAACAAATACTTCAACGGTTCAAATCTTTCAAAGAAGATAAATAGAAGATTGGTGACTCCATGAAAAACAACTTTTCAATCTTGAATCCTGAAGATCTTAGTCACCTAGAAGAAAGAAGAGCTTGCTCGTCCATTCAAACTTTCTTGAGCTTTAGCTCTCTACAGCAACCTGTTTAGTCCTTGAGAGCTTGTGTAGATCTGAGAGACACTCATTCTTTGTAAACCTTAGTCTCTCAGATTCAACCTCAGATCAAGCAATCTCTATAAGCTTGGTCTAGGGGCCATCCACCCTTTACTCATTCTCTTGAGTGTTCCTCTTCGTGTGTGAAGAGAAGACCTGCTGTGGAGTGGGTGATTATTCCCTTCGATAAGAAGGAAGACCTGTTGCATTAGGTGGTTATGTGCCTCTTTGGGTAGAGAAGAGAAGGCCAGCTGCGGCTGGATGTGTAAGTGTCCTTAAGGGGGACTGTACCCTTGGTTAGTAAAATTCCAAGTTGTTGCTTGGGGACTGAACGTAGGACTCCTTGTGACAGGAGATCTAAAACAGGATAAAATTCTTGCTGTTTGTGTGTGTGTTATTTTATTGTGTCTTTGCTTTGCACTAACTCTAACCATCAAACTTAGTGTCTTTTGTCAAAGCATTTTTATTTATAGGAATATTCTAAAAGAAATTTTTAGCAATCCATTCAACCCCCCTCTAGGCTTGCTACCTGGGCAACACGTCCAACTTCGACTTTCAAGGAGTCGGAGTAAGGCTCAATAGATAACCAATCGGTACAAAGACTTCGACTTATTAGAAGTTGGAGTAGGTCCAACTTCGACTTTTCAGTAGTCGGAGTGCTACCAGTTGTTTATCAATCGAAGCATGACTTCGACTTTTCAAGAGTTGGAGTATGGAGTCAGAGTTAGTATGATATACAGTGTACGTAGTGGACTTAGAAAATTTCGTTGTGTTGATACTTAGGTTCTGTGTAAGCATAAATTTTGGCAGAAATAAATTTGTATAAAATAAGACCTTTTTGGCCTATTGTTTTTCATAAATGGTAATGGCGAAGATATTGAAAGGTTTTGTCATAGAAATAAATATTATGATAAATGTTTAGTAATTATATTAGAAAAATAGATAGGAGTAGTTGCTCAACAATTCTCCCCCTTTTTGTTAATGAGAAAAACTTTTAAATTCAGTAAAAAAAGGAAAACAAATTTGATTTTGTAAAACATTAGTTTCTTTCTTTCTTTTCTTTCTTTCTTTCTCCCCCTTTGTGGCATTAACAGAAAGGATAAGAGACAAGGAGGGAGAGAGAGATGCACACAGATGTGAAGAGACAGATCTATATTAGTATCTGGAAAGACAAAATTACATTAATGGGTAAAAGATGAACTAGGAAGATAGAGAGAGGAGGCGACTTGAGCAAAGAATGGTTGAATAATATCCCATGTCTTACGCTCATTGTCAGGGAAGAAAATAGAAAAATTTTCTCTATCTATGTTGTAGGAAGGTCCTATAGCAGGGATTTTCCTATACGATTTGACATGCCTGCGATGAAACTAGTCAAGTTTTCTATGGTATTATCAGCAGACAAAGTATACTTAAGGGAAACAAATTTCTTCTTGGCTGCATGGTACAGAAAGTCATGCACAGTAAGATTCCAGTGCAGACCCTGGGAGTGGACTGCTTCCTTGGCTTGGTAATAGATAACATACCTCTGTGTCAATTTCTGAAACACAGATTTCCAAAGAATGTCATAAGGCTTCAGGCGATAGACACGGGGAGATAACTTGAGTCTCTCACACTCTTTACTATTTGGTGGATAAGCTGTTGCCCATTCATCTTCATTTAATCTCTCAGACTCTGCAAAACAGTGCTGAAAGTCCTTCATGTGCTGAGAATTCTTGGGAGCTTGCATCATGGCAAATCTATGGAAGGATAGCTTGATGTTATACTTAACCTTGAATCTAGCTGCTATCCGGATATGCCTATTGAAAGCTATCTGAGCAAACTGTTTCCTCGAAGAGATAGCATCAACTAGACTGGGAAACAGTCCAGAAGGTAATCCAATGGACATGGAAGGAGTAATTGGTCTTTGTCCCTAAGTGATCATCTGCCACTGCCCTTTATTGACATCTGGCAAGCCCAACTTGAATCTATCTTCATTGAAGACTTTCATTCTAGTGTAGCTAGTCTGGGCTTCTCTAAGGAGATTGCTAAAAAGGTCAAAGAACCTTAGATTTATGTGCTGGTGAATGGTGAGAAGTTTCTAGACTTGGCTGAGATGAAGAGTTTAGTTTCAGCAGGGTAAAGATTGAGAAACTCTGAAGGGGAAGGACTATGGCTCTTATGAGTGATGAGATTCACATCAGCCAATAAAACTTCAGAGGTTTTGAGTAGAAGAGGGAGCCAGTCTTCAAACTTGTAGTTTGACATTCCATGAACTTCAAGAAAAACTTTAATGGATAAAAATTCTTTGAACATATTCATGTGATGTTCAGAGTGATAGATGAAGGCATACCAAAAAGGTGGAAGCAGGGAGCTATGGCCCTGAGGGATTGCTCCAGAGGGTAGTACCCTACTAGGTACTATTTGACTAATTGAAGGAGTGGAGCAGATAGTAGAAGAGAGGGAGGATGGAGGAGGAGTAGAAAAGAAGTCTAGAGGTAAGGTATGAAGAGAGGGAATATCCATAGTGTGAGTTTTGAACCTATACTTCAAAGGAAAGGAAGGAATTGAAGTATTTATTGGAGACACTATTGCTGTTTGAAAGGAGGAAGGAGGAGGATCAGTAGAGGTAGAAGGAATAGGTTGAGAGGTGGAAGGAGGTGGTTGTTCAATGGCTGGTGGAGGTGTAGGGTCAGTAGTAGGAGGGTTAGTAGGAGGAGGAGTAGGAGCAGGAGGAGATGAGATAGTCAAGGGTTGAGAAGGGAAAACTGGAAGACCAGATTTCATAAGCTTCCTTCTAACTCTCCTCTTAAAGGTTTTGACTTGAAGGTCGGCTTCTGCATCTAAAGGTTGCTCTTGCTACTCCGATTGCTGCTCAAAAATATGCTCTTCTAGGCCTGGCTACTGCTGTTCTGACACAACTCCTGGGTCCACAATAAGCTATTCTGAACTTTTCTCTGGTTGTGGAACCACATCCTTTGACTGTTGCTGTGGTTGTTGCTGTTGCTGCTCAGATTGAGCAGGAGGAACTTGAAAAGAAATTGTGCCCTGTTGGCACACCAACTGCAATAAAAGGTCCTTCATCTGATGGACCTCCTTAGACATAGCATCAAATCTAACATCTATCTGCTGGATTTGCATCTGCAGAACTGTCATCATCTCTTGCTGCTTCATAATCAACTATATCACATCATCCAGATTTTTTGCTAGTCTCCTCCTGAGACCTAGGCTGGGTCTCAACATATGGTGGAGATAGGTGGTGGTGCTCCTCTAAGGAAGGCTCTACTGAAGTGATGTAAGGAATGTCTTCATCCTGAGCCACTCCTTTGCCTCTTAAGTCCCTTAGAACTAGATTGATAGTTTCTTTAGGAATATCTTGTTCTTGAGAGGGGACAGGTGTAACGTCGTGATTTTTTGGATCCATGTTTAATGGGCCTGGTGTGGTGCCCTTGGCCAATGTGGGGTCATTAGGCCTTGATTGTGGCTTCTGTGTGTGTTTCTAGATGTTGTGGGCCGGAGGTTTAGGCCCAAACAACCCATAATTTTCTGGTGAGAAAGGCGACGGGGTATGTCATCACGTTTTAAACACGACGGCTTCCTACGTCGCGATTCACCAACCGCCTTTCTGTGGTGCGGCCCGATTGGCGACGACTAGGTCTGTCGTGTTTAGTGTGCTTTAAAAGTGACGACTACCTCCGTCATGATTTTGACTGTGCATTTATTGCTCTGTTTCGGACAGATAGAGTAGAGGAGCTCTATCCTGCGATGGGGGAGGCTCCTGCGGCATCTCCTGCGGCGTTTCCCAGTGTTTGGTAGTTCGCGCGGTGCGGGTCCACGTGAGGAGCGTGTTTGGAGCATGGGTGCACCGGCGATGTGGAGGTTTTTTTATGTTTTACAGGCTCTTCAAGTTTGGTAGGGAGACTACCCTTTTATTTTAATTGTTTAAGTGATTTAAAGCTTTTTAAACCATGCAATAGTTGTGTGTGATGGTGTTTTTATATTTTAAATATTTAGCCGATGGTTGGAATGGCCTGTGGAATGGGTTCTGGGTTGAGAAGAAGGTTCGGCCGTTCGCCTGGTAAGGCGGCGGTTTGAACCGTCGCATTTTAAATGAGAACACGACGGGTTAGTCTATTGCATTTCTCTTCTGATTATTCAGTTTGTGCGGTGGTTTGCAACATGACCGGAAGGTCTGTCGCGTTTCGAGATTGATTGCCTGGAAGGCGATGCTCTAGGGCGTCGTGTTTCTACTATTTTGTTTAGTTTGGTGTAATCGTGATAGTTTGGGCCGTCGCGATTTACACTTCGATTGATGACGTTTGAAATGTTTGGTTTGAAGGCGACGTATCGGGCCGTCGTGTTTTAATCACGACGCTAGGCCCTATCACGTTAAGTTTGGAAACGTGACCATTGAGGTCGTCACGTTTTTGAAGGCGACGTTTGTGTCCATCGCGATTCGGCTTCCGAGGTGTGTTTTGTGGTGGTTAGGCCATGATGGTCTGGTGTGGACCTAGCCTTAGCTGTTTTTGGTTATTTTGAGGTATTATAAGTTATTTAATGTTGGTAAAACATGTTATAGATTTAATGGCTCGATTAATTGGTAAGTTATGTGGATTATGTCATTTATGTTAATGTTGTGATTTATGTACTGTAGCACCGCCGAAAATTCAGTAAATTAAAATTTAAATAAATAAAAATAAATAATTTCTGTAATTATCAAAAGGGTAGAACTTACATACCACTATCGTACGTGAGAGAACACATCGAAAAATTCTGTAAAAATTATAAATCAACCCCAAACATTATCCTTAAAAGTTCCAAAAGAAATTCGTGCAACGAAAAATCCGATTGGCCAAGTGTACGTCACATTGTGACTAATTATCTAAATTAGGAAACTAAGTCAGAAAATCGTTAACACAAAAATATAACATGATCACAAATTAAATAAACATGTTGGAGAGACTTCGAACATCATGTATTGTTGACCCATCATTGGAATTGGGCCAATGGATCACTTTTGGCCCAAGAATAAAATGAAGCAAGAAAAATACCCAGAAATTTGTGACCCTAATTGAGCTGAAATTAGAAGGAGGTAATTAGGGCAAATCCCAAGGCAATTAGGCTTTCTTGGCAACCCAATTTCATGGCTAACCATGGTGGGAGGTTTCCTAAAGCCTCACACACTCTATTGGGGTGAGAAATCATCAAATTACCGGAAAGTGGAAGGCCAAAACCGCACCCTTCCTTTCCTTTACCCAATGGGACTTCTAAAACACCCAAGATGTATATATACATGCCATGAAACCCTAGGGGACGAACTTCCACATTGTTGGGGTCGTGGGAGGCTGTTCTTAGCTCAAGAAGAGGAGGAGATCGCCCCCAACTCAGAGCTTTCTTCACTGCTACATCTGCATCAGCCTGCGCAGATAGCTCTTCTTGGAGTCGACCTAAGGTAGGCCAATCCTTCACCAAACCGTGCAAGACATATACCCCTGGAAAGAGGGTCGAGTCTAGTTCCTAATCCCATTGTTTGGCCTATTTTTCATTCAGTACATCGGGTGCAGTAAGCGTTCTCCTCCAAGTGGTCTGAAAGAGGGCTTTTTGAAAAAATGTGACTTCTTCAACCCAAAAGGGAGGTGATCTCAGGCCAAATCTAACTAAATCTTATATAAATGTGTAGAGAATCGAGTCTACTCTCATGTCCAAGTGATTTCATCGATTTTCATTGAGTACATCTTGTGTTATAAGCGTTTTGCCAAAGTCGCGCTTGTTAACAGCTTTTCACGTTCATGTTTATTTCTTACACATCTCGAGGCAATTTTAATGATTCCAAAATCATAGTTCTCTTCTATTCTATGTTCCCAACAAGTTTCATGTTGTCACGTTTGTCCCAAGAGCCCTAGATTAGAAGTTATAAGTGTTGCATGAATCGAGTGCCTGTTTTCTGCGTTTTCGGGCAAGAACCCAAAACGCGACGTGAACAGGCGTCGCATTTTGGCTTGCATGAACGTGACGCACTAGTTTGATGCGTTCATGTGAATCACAAACGTGCCCTATGTCACGATTTAGAGTGCACCCATATGGTTTTGTCACCTCAAATTGTGCGCTGCATGGTTTTTAGCGCCTGCATGAAACGCGACATGGACCCCCGTCGCGATTCAGTCTGTTTTCCCGCTCAAGGATTTCAAGTAATTTTTATATTGTTATTTTAAAAACGCATTTCATGAACGTGATGGGGTAAAACATCGCGATTCATGCATGAAGGCGACGACATAGTCCGTCGCGATTTGCATTTTCACATGTTAGTCTTGTTCCGATTGTACACAGTGTTATTAATTGTGTCGACTGTGTTCGACGTGGATTTCAAGACCTACCCAAGACCTGTTTTACATGGTATAGAGTTCATGATTTGCATGTCTTGGTTCTGGTCATTTCATGAGGTATGTTTAATGGCTTAAAAATGGTCAACCCATTAAAAGCTATAACTACATGAATGTTATTCTAATTGTTCTTTAATGATGCGACCATTCATGCAACTAGTGATTTACTCTTCTTACTGTTCTATCTTGCTTAAATGATAATTGTTATTTTAAAATGTTGCAAACCCATGTATAATTAAATGCATAGTTCATCTCATGCTATTATGTGAATTGTTTTCCGCAAGTTTGACGCCGATGGATTGTGGATTGAGACACGTGTTCACTACACACTTTCACTCATAGACAGCCCTTTCTTGGGGGATTGGAAACTCATGGCCGGTTATTTCGTATCGGCAGTCTAGTGACCTTTCCCTTAAGACCTCCGTAATTCTCCATACTCCATGGATTCCCTCATGGAGACCGAGTTGGTTGTACCATTGAAGTTCCCTGGAGATAGTGTGCACTTCCTTTCTTCTCTTGTTCTCGCGAGGTGTGATTTATAATCTAGACTTAAGCCATTAATGTAAAGAGTGAACTAAAGTATAAATTGCACCGTTATGCTGCCGAAGTTATCTCTTGACTATTGTATCATGAAATCATATTCACATGACTAGCTACTTGTTCTCATCATCATCATGAACATGACATTACACTTGCTTTCATCTTGAAACTCTTATTGGCCATTAAATGACTGTGGGTATCTACATTTAAAAATAGTGAGATGTTGATCGGGCACGGAGAGTGTCCAAGGGCTCCAGTCTAGCCCCAATGATGGAGAGTCATAAATATACTGTTAACCATGGGGTATAATGATTACTGGCGTTGCATCTGCGCTGGGAGTACTTGCTTGTTGAATGCTAGATACAATAACCACATACACATGTCCTAGTGTGCATTTCAAGGTTGATCTTTCCTTGGTGTACATTAGTGTCTTCGTGCTTGATTAGCATTACATGATCGTGCTCGTGCTTGCTTGCTTGCGTGATATGGGCATTCTGCAATTATTGCAATTTAAAGTGATATGTTGCGTGCTTGTTACATGCCTCACTATTGATACCATCTTGCTCGTTATATCATTCTAGCTCTGCTCTATCACGTTCAATCCATCTAGCTTGTTCAAGTATCTTGTTTAATGAGTTTTATTCGTACATGCATATCTTGATCATCATGCTTACCTAGTTCTAAATTGCAAATCACTTATATCATTGCCCGCACATTGAGATATAAATCCTACTGGGCTAGTTTGCTCATTCCCTACTTTTAACCATTCTAGGTGACTATGAAATTCAAGAAGAGGAGCAAGTCGAGGATGGGAATGCGTCTGAGTGAAGAGCATTCCAATACTTGTGTAATCTATAGTTAGTTTTCTTTGAGTGTTAGATTCATGTAGTAGGTAGTGATGAATAAATGTACTTTTCCTTTTATTGAGTCTTACTCTTGTATTAGTTCATTTGAAACAAAGGAAATAAGATTTGAATACAATTTCAATTGAGTTCATTAATTGGGCCCTATTATGATGTTGCGTTGATATACATTTAGTGCGTGCTAGCTAGAGGCTTATTTGCCGACTGTTCACGTCTCAGAATATCGACTCGAATTATTCGAATGTTCTCCATTGCGTAATTCTCGGAACGTGACACGTACGTAAAAGTGTGATGCTATGGAGGTCATGAAATGACCAATGATAGGCTGATTAAGTGGTTCATATGTGCATTGGTGTCTAGTTGCTTGGAGGTCACATGATGATTAGTGACGAGCCAATTATGTTAAGTATATCATGGTATAAGTTTTATCGGTGTGTCAAGTGATTAGCGTGGTTTGTGTGTTGCCGAGTATGGTGGTCCGGCGCCTATTCCGGAATGCCTCTTTAGTCGGGTACTCCAGGTTCTTTATGAGCCAGGCATGTTGTGTTTGTTGTGCTCGGGATTTGTCCCGGTACTGTGTGTACTGTCGAGGTTTGTATCATCTTCCTAGACACCCTCACACCTGAGTTTGAGTGGTACATCCGGCTGAGGGAAAGACGATAGTGGGGCAGTGACTTGTGTGGAGTTGGTTTGTGTTTGGTCGCTTGTAGCTTGCTCGTTGTTGGGGACGGACACCAGTAGATGTCATTGGTCCCCAACTAGTCCTGTGTTTCCAGTGCCTCACTTTAGGGAGCTCGGGCTAGAGTCCTTAAAGGTGCCAGACATGGGCTTGCAGCTGTGTGGTCCGCAGGTGTGGTGTTGGTTAGGCTCCACTGTTCTTTGTCTTTACTGTGTGTTTGTGGAGCGGCAGTTGGACCTTTCATCATCGACTGTGAGACCGAGAGGTAGTTCTTGTGTTGAGTTGTCCGGGTTGGATACTGGCATCATGAACCAGTAGTCTGTTCCCATGTGGTGGTGTCGTTCCTTCCGACTCATGCTTTTCCTATGGTTGTGGCTTGTGAGCAATGACTCACCAGTTGTAATTCTGACTTGTTGTGGTGTGCCCCATTATGGCACCAGAGTGGTTAAGGTTTCTATGGTGGTGCCTCATGGTAGTAGGTACCTGTACCCTGTGTGGATAGTTGGTTGTTGTGATATGCCGTGTACCAGTCTTTTCAGGTGTTGAGGTGGAGCTGTGCTGTAACATGTCGAGCTTTCCAGTTTCCTCCGTTCGTATGTGGGATGATTGGCCACTAACACGTCTGGCCTGTGCGACGCATTTGTGTCACGTCGTAAGTGCTCGACGCAACAGTCATCCATGTTGCGACCCCTTTGTGCGTCGCGTTCTTGTCGCACCCGGTCAACGGGTCGCGACAGCTTTTCGCTTTTCGGTCGTCTGACGCCTGTCAGAGTGGCAGGCATGGCAGAGCGACATGTCGGGTTGTCGTGGCCTCCCAGAGGGACGCGTTCTGGTCGCTGTGTGGATGGCCATCGTATTAAGGTTGTTGACACGACGCCCCGTCTCGTCTTGGGGGCCGAAGGCTTAAAGCCTTGGTCGGCGCCCCTTTTCCCTCCTTTGGCCTTTCTCCTTTCCCTCCTCCTCTCCGAGGAGGGGATGCTTTCCCCCTCCCTTCTCCGACGGCTTAGAGCTCGGTGGCGGTGCCGATCGCTCGTGGTGGAGCGGCGTGGAGTCATGGGGCGAGGAGGTGGCGACCGTGGTGTCGTGAAGGCCCTTTGGGGTTCGGTTCTTCCAAAATCAGTAGGGATCTCTTGTGCCCTTTCAAATCCAGGTGGATTGGGAGTCCTCTTAGTGGATTGCATGTTTTACAGCTTTCCTCATGCTCCCCTCCCCCGTGTGTGCTTGGTTGTAGTGTTTGTGGCGACCCCGGGATGTAGCATCCCGGCGGTCTGCCTCCCGACTAATGTCGCAACCGCAGTGCGCGTCGCGACATCAGAGGAGGCGTCGCTTTGGTCGAGCGCGACCTTATCGCAGCGTGGTTAGCCATCACGATAAGAGTCGTGTTGGGACCCAGTTTCCTATCGCGACAGGGTTCTTGTCGCGACGCACTTCCCTGTCGCAATAGGGCGCTTGTCCTAGTTGCCCTTCCTGTCCCAATGGTATCGCGATGGGCTAGGAGGGCGTGACAGCACCAGGCTTGCCTCGGGTGTTTTTGTGGCCTCGTTGGCGTGTCGGCGTGTGCCCCAGGGCAAGGTTGCCCTTAGGACCTTCTGGTAGGGAACGTGACAGGTTGGCTCGCTGCGTTCAGTGATCGAAGGTGACACCTTCGTGGCCGTGTCCTAGCGGCAGTGCTAGGAGGCTCGCATCTGTCTAATAATCGATTGTCTGTCGGTCAATCGATTATTAGAAGAACATTGGTTTCTGTGCTGTCTGTGGTGTTCCAAGTTTTCGAGCCAAGCCATATGTGCCGGCGTTTGTCGACGACCCTTCTGGGGGTTTCCGGAAGGGGTGTCGTGCGTGTCGGTGCCTGCTGGGCTTGTCTTGGTTACAAGCCAGCTGTGTCGTTTTCTGTGGTGGTCGCCCCACCAGTTCTCTTTCACCCGGTGCTTTGCACTTGAGGGCTTGTCCCATTCAGAGGTTGTCTCCGTTTCCTGGGACCCCCATCTTTGGGAGCCTGTTGAGGGAGTTCTCCGGGCTACGAGCATGCTCGAGTTGACAGCCTAGTGTGGTGGACTTCAGAGCTGAGGGGAAAATGGTTGTGGGCAGCGGCGTTGAGTCGCTTGTGGATCTCCCTTAGCTGGTCTGTGTCTTCGAGGTGGTTGAGGTGTTCTTCCGTTGGGAACTAGTTAGTCCTTCTCACTGCCTCACTCTGCGTTGGTTCTGGAGCCGCGTAGGGAGGGTAGGCGTGGGGCTGCAGCTCGGCCGGGCTGTGGTGGTTTGTTAGTTGTTCTCTACTGTGGCTCACTAGCCTCACTCTAACTAGGGAGGTTGTAAGCAGGAGTCAGCGGCTGGAGAGTTGGAGGAGTGGACAGTGTGTCCTCCTCATAACTTCCTGTGGCAGTGGCTTTGTTGCTCTTGTTGTGATGGAGTTTCTCATGTTGTTCCTAAGTGAGTCTTGTCGCCCTAGCCTGCACGGTGGTTGTAGCCTAGCCATGTTTAGTTCCGTGGGATTTGTTGGTTTGGCCTCGTGGGCCTTGTTCAGTGGTTTCTGCTCTGCGGGTTCTCTCGGGTGTCTTGTGTTGACACCGACTGCTATTTATATAGCCCATTCCTTGGTGCCATCCATTGTTGCACCGGAGTGTGTAGTTCCCTGGCCTCGTTGAGTGTCCGAGGTCTAGGGTGGTTCTGCTTGTGGGCCCTCGACGTTGTGGAGGTCTAAGGTGGTCATGCCCATGGTGAGATGTTCCTTCTCACATGGTTGCTCGGTGTCTCTCGTGGTGACACTTGGTTGTTCCTTCCCGACCTCGTGGAGGTCTGGGATGTTGGGTGCTTATGTCGTGAGACTCTGGTCTCACGTGGTTGCTCCGGTGTTCCGTGAGCTTCTCTGTCTCGGAGGGTGCGTGCCGAGGTGTTGCTTCTGCATTGTGTTTGACTCCACTGGTTCTGCGGGAGTCATGTTTGGCCCGACCCTAGTTGTGGGTCGTGGCATTACTCTGTTCCACTGCTTTGTAGTACTATGTAGTAGGTGTTTCCTGCTTTACTGCTTTCAAGAGTAGTTTGCTTCCGCTTTTGTTGGAGTTCCTGCTACTCAGGCTGGTAAGGGACTGGTTATCCCTACTGAGCCTTGTTAGCGAGGCTCACCCCCCTACTCTCTTCAGGTAGGGACTCGCTGTCGCAGGAGTTCGTTTCCAGACGGTCGTGGTAGCGGCTTATTCGCCGTGCGTTGCCAGCAGTGTGAGTTGTGAGCATGAGCGCTTGTACCATGAGTTGAGAGTGGCCTTTTTGCAAGTCCTCGAGGTATGCCCCTTAAGGACTGCACCTTTCTTTCTGTACATGTACTTTTATTTGGGACATGTTGTACATAATTTCTTTATTAATGTATGAACTTTCTGGTTATAGTTATTTGAATTCATTGCTTATCTCACTGGACTAAATTCTAACCCTTCCGGGTCTTCGGATCCGTGGGTGGCTGCACGACCTTCGGGGTCCCTGGCGGGTCCGGGAGGTCGGGTCGTTACAGTGGTATCAGAGCTCAGGGGTCCAACGAGATTTGTAATGAGTTAATAACTATGGCTGTCCCAAAGAAAGGTACTAGTACGCTGCTGGCCCGTCCGTGTAGAGTTGCTGTTAGGTGAGCATTGGCTCTTTGTTGCAGGTGGCTAGCTTTCTAGCAGGGTCCGGGTGTGAGCTGCAGGAGAGTGTTGTTGCTGTTGCTGGGTGCGCGTGCTACGAGCGTGGTTGTTGTTTTCGCTCGTGCTGCAGTTCGATTCGTCCTCGGGTTGCGCATCCGGGTGGTTGTGCCGCGAAGGTTGAGAGAGCCTACGTGTGGTGTGGCCTTCACCGGTTCAGGGTTGTGGTCTGCGGAACCGGTCGAAGGTGTCCTTGCCTTGTTTGGCAGTCCCTTGTTTTTAGGGTGTGTCCTTGTTGGATGTGTGTTTGGCCTTGTGTGCCTGTGCGCCGTTGGGCGCTGTGCTCTGCTCAGTCGGCGTCTTTGCTCGAGCTAAGCAGGTGCCTTGTATGCCGTGTTGCACCGTTGGTTGAGCGCTACAACACCTGTCTGTGGTTGTTGTCGGCCTTGTGTTGGCTAGTTGTGAACTCTGGTGAGGTGCTATCGGAGTTCTTCTCTGTTGGTTCTGGTGGAAGTGAGGTTTCCTCAGAACTGTGTTGTGCTCGTTTCTGGTTGTTGTTGCGCTGCCCTCTAGGTTGAGGTGCATCGCTTGGCTGCTTGTGTTCTAGTGATGGTTCCTATAACTATTTTAATGTTGTCCTAGTGAGGGTTTCTCTCTATCTGGGACTGCTTCTGTGCTCATTGAAGTTTTCCGCTATGTTGCCTCTTTGGGTTGAGGTATGCTGTTGTTGTGTTGGCCGGTGCGTTCTGGTGGGTTTCCCAGAACGGTGCCTTGGTGGTTCTGGTGGAGGTTCTCATAGAACCGGTTTGTGTTGCTTCCGCTGGCTACTGTGTTTTTCTCTTGGTTGGCCATGTGTTTTGGTCGTTTGCTTAGGCTGCGTCCTGGTGTGAGTTCTCCCAGGACTGGCTTGCGTTGTTTCTGCAGTTCTGCTTGCTGCAGTGTTTTTTCTCTGATGGTCCGTGTTGTTTGGCCGTTTGGTTTTGTGTGTTCTGGTGAAGGGTCTTCCCAGGATCGCCCTTTTGTTGCTTCTGGCGGAGGTTCTTCCCAGGAGTGCTCGGTGTTTGTTTTGGGCTACCGTTGTGTTGCCCCTGTGGTTTGAAGTGTGCCGTTTGGTTGAGCTGTATTCTGGTGAAGTTCTCCCAGGACGGCTCTTGGCGCTTTTGGTGGAGGTTCTCCACAGAGCTGCCCTGTGTTTTGTTTTGGTCGTCGCTGCTCTCTCTTTCTGTAGAGATGAGCTGTCGTTATTGCCAGTGGACTGCCTGTGTGACAGTTTCTTGGGCTTTGTCCGTCAAAGTGTGGTGTTTTGACCATGTGTCTGGTCGTGGTGCTGGCCAGGTTGTCTTCTTGTTCGTTTTCGAGTTTCTCGATTGCGCCGGTGGGACTTTGTGTGTCCCTGTGGTCGGGTGGTTTGCTTCGCTTCTCGTGCCCTGCGTGCTCTCCTAGATGGTGGTCTGGTGAGTGCAGTGGGTGTCTGGTTGGCTGTGCCTCTTGTGTGGGTTCTAGCCTTTTGTGATGTTTTCTCCTTTGTGTGGGGAAGAGGCCAGTTGTGTGCCTTCTTCCTCTGCTTTCCGTGGGTTGCTCGGGGTGGTGGTGCTTTCACATGGCATTTGGTGCCGTGCCGTGCACCGTGGCAACCTTTGTGGCGAAGGTCCCTCCCCTTGTGCTGTCTTGAGGTTGAGTTGGTTGCTCACCTCGTGCGCGTTGTTTCCTTGTGGTGCGATAGGTTGTGGTGACCTATTGCGCCGTCTCCTGCTGTGCTGGTTTCTTGTTGCCTGACTGGATGATGTAGGGCAATGTGCCCTATGTTCCGTGTGAGGCAGCACCGATTTTTGTTTATTTGGCTTGCTTGTGCAGGCATCATTTCGGTGTGTGTTTTGCTTGTACCTCAGCCTGTGCTTTGGAGGTGCTTGTCCCCGTTGGGTGTGGCCCTCTCCGCCTATGGTGGTAGGAGCAGTGCTTTGTGTTGTGTGCTTCTAAGAGCCGATGTGGTTGTCGTGCTCTTGAAGCTGCTGGATTTCCGTATGTTTTCTCTTGTGGGTCTCTGGTGGGGAGTCCCCTTCGATTGGCCTATATCGTTTCAGGCTGTAGGTGCGGCTGTGTACTGCACCTTGAGCGTGTTTCTTTCGTTGCTTCATGTCTTGTGCCTTGAGGGTTGGGGCTGGTATGGCCTGTCGTGCCCTTCTTAGTCTTGCGGTTTCTTGCGTGTGGCTTTTGGCAGGTCTCTTGTGGAGAGTCCTCCCTGTTAGCCTGTATTGTTCGGCCGTTGGTGCAGCTGTGTTGCATCTTGCCTGGTTGTGGTGCTTGTGGTAGCACCATGTGCTCGTGCTCGAGTGGTTTGCTTTGTGCCGTCGGGAGCCTGGGTGCATTGTGTTGTACCTTGGGAGGCTCCTGGTGCTTGTGTTAGCACCGTGTGTGTGTCGTGTGCCTTGATCATGAGTTTCGTGTGTGGTTTCATGAGTTTGCTCGGTGTTCGAGCCGTTGAGCTTTCCGCCTCTAGAACACCTTGTGCTGGCCTGTGCCTTGTGGCTGTACTGTTGCTACTGTAGGGTGGCTGCTTTGCCTTGTCTAGGTAGCTGATAACTACTAAATTTTTCATGTTAAATTTCATACATTTAGTTAATTTTAGACATCAGTTGTCCATAAATAATGTGTATTTGATTTTAATTTTCATTTCATCCATGGATAAGTTTTCGAGCATTTTAGTTAAATCTTTGGGTTAGAATACACGTTAGATTCAATAAGTCACTGTTTTGACAAATTAGGTACATAAGAAATCTTTGTAAATAGATATTGTATATAAATAAATTTTGTTAAAATACTAATTTTGTAAATATTTCTTTAGTAATAGATAAATTTGAATTTGTAAATAAATAAATAATAGTTTTTATAATAACCTCCCACCCAAACCCATTAAATAATTAAACACTTTTAAACATTTCACCACATTTTAACCCACACAATCCACTTAACCCTTTTTCTTGTTTTGTCTTCTTTCCACCAGGTCAGCAGCAGAAGCTGCTGGAAGCTTCTGGAAGCGGATTTGGGGCAGATGTGCAGGTCGGGCGGGTGTGAGAAGCTACTGAGGCTGGGGGCATGGCGGTTGAGGGTGAGGCTGTGTGTGCAAGGCTGACGCGGCCAGATGGCGCATGCAGAGCGGCAGCTGGCTGGTGTGAGAGAGCTCAGGCGGGAGCTGTGTGAAGGGCTGTTGTGCGCAGCGCTGGCGCATGAAGCAGAGGTGTGCTGGTCCAGATCTCGCGGCAGGGGTGCGATGGTGCTTGCTACTGGGTGCGATGGCGTTGCTGCTAGGGTGGACCGATCTTGGCAGGGGCTGGTGTGGAGCGGTTGTGGCTATGTGGGCGCGGCGATGCTGGGCTGGGTTCGTGCAGAGCAGTGAAGGCGGGAAGGAGGCTGACGTGGCGATCCTGGTGCAGAGCTGTTCGGCATCCAGGAAGCAGGGAGAGGCGACTGCAAGGGCCATAGCCCCTATAAAAGGAACCCCACGGTCCTCTTTCCAACGGGTTCGGAGGAGAGGGAATTTTTAGCTTCTGCATTTTTTTCCAGTTTTATTTTCTATAATTTTCCTTTTGAGCAGAGCAAAGCTTCGCGAGTAGGAATTTTTAGGAATTTGTTCTTGCCATTTTCTTTCTTCTGTAATTTTTCTTCAAGCATAGCAGGGGAGGGAGAGCTATTTGTTCTGTTTTCTTGGTTTGATATGAGAGTTGGAAGAGATGGATATGTTCTTGGCTTGTGTTGTTCTTCCGGAGGAGATCATTTTTTTTTTATATTTCTGTTAAGCATTGGTTCGATTTCATAGGAATTTTTAGTTCATTCCCTGTTCTTCTGTATTCAGCTTTAGAGCTTAGCCAGTAGAGATTTTTAGGAATTGTTTCTTCTAGTTTAGTTCTTCTATAATTCTTTTTTCAGCAGATTGGTAGGTTTACGAATTGGTTCTTTCATTTCATCTGTGCTAAGTTTTCCATTTCTTGTTGATTTGTTTCTTTCTTCTGTTGGTGAGATCAATACAGGAGAATGTGTTTTTTTTTTTTCCTTCTTCAGAATTTTCTTTCTTCAGAGCTCAGCAATTTTTTTTTATGGATAATTCTACTACTGTGAATTGTTGAGATTTTACCTTTCTTATTTGCTGCTGGGATTGAGGAGATTTTTGGAGGGATCGGGGAGGCCTTCTCCCTCTCTTCTGGATTAGTGGGGACAACGACTTCAGGGCTTGCAGAGATCGGGGCTTCTTCCTGCATCCTGCATCTGAAGAATTCTGGGGGTGTTTGCTCCAGAGTTGGCAGAGGGCAACCTAGAAGATCCCAATTCTTGACGTGTCTTGCTGCTGTCTAGCATCCAGGAGGGCAACGGTGTCCAGAGAGAACCTGAACATCTCCACAGTTCAGATGAGGTCCATGTTTCTGTGCTAGTTTTGTGAAGATTTCTGAGTCATTCTAGTTTTTTTTTTTTTTTTTTTCCGAGTCATTAATTTTGCTCTGCTTCCTGTTCTTCAGTAATAGTATATGGATTTCAATGTGGCAACAATAATTTCTTGTTCTTATTTTCTATGCAATTCTTGAACTGTGAAGATAGTAGGCGAATGTTTGTGGAAGAGCTGATGTTGTTGACTGTTCATCCCCTGAGCTATAGGGGTACAGTGGGTTGATAATATTCTTTTGAGAATTCGTGTTTTGTCATCTTTCCGAATTATTTCAGATTTAGAGGTGCATCCATATGTGCCTAGTTTAGATTTCTCTTGGTTTGTTTGATCCCTCAATTGAGAGGGTACAGTGATACCATATCTCTTCCATTTTCAATTCCACTTGTTCTTTCATTAAGTTTGATCTGTCAAGATTGTGTTGGATTTGATCGGTGTTGTGTACACATTCACTTTTAATGCATTGTCTACAGAGATTTCAAGTGAAAGTAGTTTAATTCAAGCTTTATTCTGCCTCTCCGTGGATATGACCTGTGCTCACCATTTTACTAGTTCATATTTACTATGTTAAATTTGTGAGTCAATTTAGAGGAAGTGCGTATCTTGACTTGTGTGAGGAACTCTGGACAACGAAAATGCACAGTCAACAATGTCGCGCGTTCAGCTTGGCGCCGTTGCCGGGGAGGCATTAGAGTTTGATTTAATCTGCTTTCATTTGATTTCATTTGCATTGGGCTTCTATTGACTTGTTGTTGGGCTTTTATTTCAGATTTGCACATAAGGAGGAACTTGGAGATTGGGCTTGGCATTTGAAGCCCATTGGAGGAGCTTGCTGATTTCTTTTCCCATTTGTTTTTAATTCCGTCTTTTAGATAGGGGAGTGTGAGAGAAATTTGTAGTGAGGTTTTGATGTACTCTTTGTGCATGTACAGAGATTTCTTTCTTGTTGGCATGTAATAATTGGACTCTTTTGTGGTTTGTGTGGTTTGAGAACTAGTTTATAGTAGCACCTTATATTTTCTTAGTTTCATTTCATTTAATTCAAAAACCAAATAAAAATTAAAAAAATCTAAAATCTAATTTTTTTCCAAATCGCTCTTTCATGTTAGCCGTTTGTTTGTAAATAAAAATTTCATTTCTCAAGATTAGAATATCATGTTTTAGGACATTCATCATCTTAATTGTCATTTGAATTCCATTTCTTTCTTGCATTGAAGAGTGCGGGGGAAAGGTAAGACTTCCATCGCTCGTTTCATGCATTAGACTTAGCATTAGACAACCTCTTGTTTGAAACTTGATCTGTGCACTTCACATTTGAAAATGGGACTGCTTAAGGGCTTCACCCATTAGAAAAAAGATAAGGTGAGGGATTTCATCACCCTTTCCTTTGCCAAAAAATCACAAAAAATTCCACATTCTTGCATTTGCCTAAACTTTTAATAAAAATTAGTAGACTTGGCCCTAGGGTTCATAATTAGATTTATCCTTTCTCAAATTCAAAACTTCTCTTTAAGTCTGGTGTCTAGGATTAGAGGTTAAAAAGCTTATACTTAAGTGAGTTAGAGGTTATTTAATTAGGTCCTTGCGAAAGCAAGGGGGGCCTCCCTCTACTCCACCTCTTACCTGGCCGGTACAAGAAGAGTTAGGATTGGACTTAAGTAAGCATAAATCTGATTTTGAGAAAATAACATAAATCCAAAAACACTTAGTGTTCAGGTTAATTTGTTTTGAAAGTGTTTGCTTGTTTGTGTTTATTCATAAAAATTCAAAAATCAATAAAAATCTAAAAAATTCAAAAATCTTAAATAGAAGGCTTTTGTGCATGCTTGGTAGACGCTCCCAGAACTTAGATTTGGCTCAACCTATGGACCAGATTGAAAGATTCTTTCATAGGATGGCCAACCAAGATCAAAACCAAATAGCTAGAAATATAGAGGAGGTTGCACCCAGACAGATGAAGGAGTACTTTATTCCTTCTAATTATCAACCTGCCACTTGCATTAGGCCGGAAATTCCGGCAAATCACTTTGAAATCAAGCCAGGAACCATTCAGATGTTGCCATCTTTTTATGGCAATACCAATGAAGACCCTTATAGGCATATAGATGAGTTCCTAGAGATTTGTTCCACTGTAAGGATCCAAAACTTCACTGAAAATGCCTTGAGACTGACCCTATTTCCATTCTCTTTAAAAGATAAGGCCAAACATTGGTTAGGAACAATAGGGAGAACAATTACAACATGGCCAGAAATGCAGCAGGAGTTTTTAAAGAAGTTTTACCCCATTGGTCGAACCAACACCATGAGAAGGGCAATAACAGGATTCTCCCAACGCCTGGGAGAATTAATGCATGAATCATGGGAAAGACTAAAAGAGTTGCTTAGAAAATGTCCCCACCATGGCTTGTCGAGGTGGAAAATAGTCCAAGAATTTTATGAAGGACTAACTGAATCAAATAGGCAGATAGTTGATGCCTCATGTGGAGGAGCATTCATGAAGAAGAGCGAGGATGAAGCATATAATTTGTTTGATACATTGAGTTAGAATTCCATAAATCATGCCTCACTCTACTCTTACGAGAGAGCACTAGGACCTATAAAGAAGGCAGGGATGTATGAAGTAAAAGAGAGAGGAGAATCAGATTCTAGGGTAGAAGATCTGATAGCTAGACTTGACCAAAGATTGGAGCAGAAGTTGGAACAAAAATTTGATCAATTATTATCTTTGACTGGGCAAGCCACACCTAATTTTTCTCAACAACCTGAAACTTGTGCTATGTGTGCTAGCCCAGCTCACCCCACCAATGCCTGTCCCACTACTGCCCAATTACCTCCTTTCATTCAAGAACAAGTTCAAGCTGCTCAAGGTTTCTCCAAACCCTCCTATGATCCATATTCTAACACATACAATCCTGGTTGGAGAAATCACCCAAAATGTTCTTGGAAAAATCAATCTGAACAAGTTTCTCAACCTGCCATTAAGCAATCCATGTACGGTCAATCCTATCCCAATCAGAATTCGGGATTTGGCCAATCTTCTTACTCTAAACCTCCACAAGTCCAAGAAAATCAAAACTCAAATCAATTTGCTCACACAAAATTCCACCAACCTTCATATCAACCACCACCTCCTCAGCCTAATTGGGACAATAAAATGAATCAACTCCAAAACATGATGGCGACTCTATGCCAAACTGTGCAAGAACAATAAACTCAATATCAAACTCAAAATCAAAATTTTCAACAAATTTGGCAAGGATAGAGTCTCAAATTGCTGATGTATGTCAAAGGAGGGAAGCAGGGCAATTGCCAAGTCAAGCTGTAGCAAACCCAAGAAACAACCCTCCCGGATTCTATCAGAACCAACAATACTATCAAGCTCAGGGGTACAGACCACCACCTGCTAGACCAAATGGTCCTCCACCACAAAACCCACAACAAGTTTTTGTCCAGAACATTCCAGCACCACAAAGTCAGAATCAACCAATACAACAGGATCATCCTCCTGCCCAAGCTAGGGGCCCTCAAGTAGAAAATGCAAAAACTGTGTCTACCTTAAGAAGTGGAAAAATCAGAACAAATCCTCACCCACACATGTCAACATTGAATGAGGATAAAGAAAATGAAAATGAAATTGAAATTGAAGAAGAGGTTGAAGAAAAGGTTGAAAAATCCAAGGGAAAAGAGAAAATAACTGAAGAGACTCTAGACACAATCAAAATAAATGAAGACCCAAGCTGTTACATTCTAAGAGTCCCTTTTTCTGAAGCCTTAAAGCCAAAATCTAAAAACAAACCAACTGGTAATGAAGAGCTCTTGGAACTGTTTAAACAAGTTCACATCAACATTCCTCTGCTTGATGCCATCAAGCATGTGCCTGCTTATGCCAAATTTCGAAAAGAAATGTGTACTCCAAAACGAGAAGTAAGAAATAAAACTGAAACCATCATTCTTCCAGAAATTGTGAGTACCATTGTCTTGAATCAACTCCCTAAAATGCTCAAAGATCCAGGCACTCCACTAATTCCTTGCACCATCGGTGGAGTCACATTTGAGAGCGACCTTTTAGATTTGGGAGCCAGTGTTAATCTCTTACCTTCTGCTATTTTTGAGAAATTCAAGATAGGAGAATTGAAACCCACTTCTGTTGTCCTTCAACTAGACGATCGTTCTGTCACCACCCCAAAAGGCTTAGTTGAGGACGTTATTGTGAAAATCAATGATTGTTACTTCCCTGCCGATTTCATCATTATGGACATGAACACTCCTCAAGATTTAACTCAGTCCACCATTATCCTTGGTAGACCTTTTTTGGCCACAGCTAGAGCCAATATTGATTGTGCTACTGGGATGATGGATATATCATTTGGGGATAGGCGGGGTTAGTATTAACATTTTTAGGGCATCTAGGCACCATGACCAAGGAGAAAGTTGTCTAGTGTAGACACCTTGGAAGAATCTTGCGTGGAAGAAACGGTAGACCAACCCTGTGCTCTAGGGTTTGAGGGAGAGGAAGGACAATTTAATTCTATGTTTCAGGATAATGATCCATCATTTCCATTAGAGAGTCCTCCTAAGGTTGAGCTAAAACCACTCCCTGCTAATTTAAAGTACATCTTTTTAGGAGAGAATGAGACTTGGCCAGTCATAATTGCTAGTGATCTTGAGGAAGGGCATGAGAAGAAATTGATTGAAATTTTGAAGAGTCATAGGAAAGCTATAGGTTGGACAATAGATGATTTGAGAGGGATAAGTCCTTCAGTGTGCACACATCGCGTATACTTGGAAGAAAATGCTAAAAGTTCAATAGAAATGCAAAGAAGGCTTAATCCTAACATGAAAGAAGTTGTTAAAAAGGAGATTGTCAAATGGTTAGATGCTGGATTCATTTATCCCATCTCTGATAGCCAGTGGGTTAGTCCAACTCAAGTTGTGCCGAAAAAGTCAGGACTAACTGTAATTCAAACTGAAAAGGGTGAGCTCATTCCCACTAGGCTGGCTACAGGATGGAGAGTGTGCATTGACTATCGCAAATTGAATGCGATGACCAAGAAAGACCATTTCCCCTTGCCTTTCATTGACCAAATCTTAGAGAAACTGGCAGGCCAAAAATTCTTTTGCTTCCTTGATGGATATTCAGGTTATAACCAAGTGGCTATTCACCCTGAAGACCAAGAAAAGATCACTTTCACATGTCCATTTGGAACTTTTGCCTTTAGACGCATGCCCTTCGGTCTGTGCAATGCCCCTGCAACTTTTCAACGTTGCATGCTGTCTATCTTCTCAGATATGGTTGGGGATTACTTAGAAGTCTTCATGGATGATTTCTCTGTGTTTGGAAATGACTTTGATTCATGTCTCGACCATTTGACTGAAGTGCTCAAAAGATGTATTAATGCCAATCTTGTCCTAAGTTGGGAAAAGAGCCACTTCATGGTTAAGGAGGGGATTGTCTTAGGACATATTGTCTCAGAGAGAGGGATAGAGGTAGATAAAGCCAAGGTAAATCTCATTTCCGAATTGCCTCCTCCCAACTCTGTCAAACAAATTCGATCCTTCCTTAGTCATGCTGGATTCTATAGGAGGTTCATCAAAGACTTTTCCAAAATTGCAAGGCCATTGACTTCTTTGTTGAAAGACACTCCTTTCATTTTTGATGAAGCTTGTCATAAAGCATTTGAGGACTTAAAAGACATTTTGACCAGAGCTCCGATTCTACAATCTCCAGACTAGTCATTACCATTTGAGATAATGTGTGATGCTTCAGATTTTGCTATAGGTGCCATTTTGGGTCAGAAAATTGATAAAGGATCTGTAGTGATTTATTATGCAAACAGAACATTGAATGACACTCAGATTCGATACACAACCACTGAGAAAGAGCTCCTAGCCGTTGTCTTTGCCTTAGAGAAGTTCAAATCCTATCTTTTAGGAGCTAAAATCATTGTTTTCACTGACCATGCTGCCTTAAGGCATTTGCTTGCCAAAAAGGATGCCAAGCCTAGGTTGATTATATGGATCCTCTTGTTACAGGAGTTTGATCTGGAAATTCATGATAAGAAAGGGTCCAAGAATGTGGTAGCTGACCATTTGTCCAGAATAATTGCCCCAGACTCTATGCCTATTAGAGATGCTTTCCCGGATGAGCACATTTTAGCTGTCTCCAACATTTCATCTCCATGGTACGCACACATTGTGAATTACAAGGTCATTGGACGAGTACCTGAAAATTGGACCAAAAATGAAAGAGAGAGATTCTTTGCTAGGGACAAGTATTTTATTTGGGAGGATCCGGAGCTATTTTTCATAGGACCAGACCAAGTGATAAGAAGATGTGTCCCTGAGAGTGAGCATCAAAGTGTTCTCAAGTTTTGCCATTCTCTTACTTGTGGAGGGCATTTTTCAGGAAAGAAGACCGCTGCTAAGGTCTTAGACTCTGGTTTCTACTGGCCCACATTGTTTAAGGATGCCCACCAATTTTGTAAGGTCTGTCCTAGATGTCAAACCATGGGAAACATTTCTAAGAAGGATATGATGCCTCTTAATCCCATTTTGGTTGTGGAAATTTTGATGTTTGGGGGATAGACTTTATGGGACCTTTTCCACCGTCCTTTGGATACACATACATTCTAGTTGCTGTTGATTATGTGTCCAAATGGATAGAGGCCATTGCCACAAAGACCAATGATCATAAGGTGGTTATCAAATTTGTTCAGAAAAACATCTTTTCTAGATTTGGGTGGCCCAAGGCAATCATTAGTGATGGAGGACCTCATTTCATTAACACTCAGTTTAGGACTCTCCTAAGGAAGTATGGGATCACCCATAAGCTAGCGACACCTTACCATTTGTAAACCAGTGGCCAGGTAGAAGTTTCAAACAGGGAGATTAAGAACATTCTTCAGAAGTCGGTTAGGCCTGATAGGAAAGACTGGTCAGAAAGCTTAGATGATGCATTGTGGGCCTACTGAACTGCTTTCAAAACTCCTATTGGAATGTCCCCTTACCGGCTTGTCTTTGAAAAATCTTGTCATCTGCCGGTCGAACTTGAGCATAGAGCTTATTGGGCTATTAAACAAGTCAATCTTGATTTAACCCAAGCTGGTCAACAAAGGATCCTAAAGCTGAATGAGCTAGAAGAACTCAGAAATGAAGCCTATGAAAGTTCCAAGATTTATAAAGCCAAGGCCAAAGCATTCCATGATAAACACATTCATAGAAAAACTTTTCAAGTGCATGATAAGGTTTCGTTGTTTAATTCTAGGCTTCGTCTGTTTTCAGGAAAATTGAAGTCCCGATGGGATGGTCCTTACACTGTTGTCAAGGCTTATGACAATGGTGCTGTCATCATTCTTGACCCTAAAACAGGACAATCATTCACTGTTAATGGGCAGAGGTTAAAACATTTCTTTGAAAGCCCACCTTCTTTGAAAATTGAGTCTACCAAGCTAGCTGAGCCAAATGGAGCTTAATTGCGTCCGGCTGAAGACGATAAACTTAGCGCTTCTTGGGAGGCAACCCAAGTGTACAGATTTCCTTCATCAGGTAATTCTTTGTCTTACTTTCTTTTCCTGAAAATAAGTAGGGGGGAGAGGTAGAATAAGCATGCATTCATAGTCCTCATCCCAAACATTGCTTCATTTCTTTTTCTTGAGCTTGTACATATACAAATAAAAATTTAACAATGTTTCATCTTTGAATAAAAACCGCGTGGCATTGCGCAACCCAGACTATGTGTCTGATCTTTAACCATTAAAATTTTGTAGTTGTCACATTCCTTTGCAAACATCCATGTTAGGTAGCCTCTAGTAAAGGATTACATGTACTTCTCGTCTACCTTATGTAAGGATTTATGGCAAGAAGTTTTCATACACACACTACACAGCCATTTAGACTAGCTGAACCCGAATGTAGCAAATCTGTTAAAGCTAGTAAGAGAGAGGCAATTGTTTTTTTTCCCTTCCCCTTAAGTGAATTATGAAGGAAGTGAAAGCGTGTGATCAAGGAACCTGACTGTCCATCCTTCCTTTAAGAGGAAAATAAAAGAAAATTAAAAAGCAAAAGCAGAAGCAAAAGAAAAATATATCCATGAAAAATGCCCTGGATCTGAGTAAAGTTGGACTCGCTACTCTTGAAAAGTGATGGGTTGTGCAGCATTGTGGATGAAAAAGAAAAAAAATTCTGAGTGCACAAAGTGCAAAAAGGGACAAAAGTCCTCAAACTCAGAGAAATAATCCTCAAGGAAGATGAGCAGAATGGAACTGAGAGAAACAACCCGATCTAATTGAGCAAGGATCTTATTCACAATTCTTTTCTTCTCCCTCAAATCAATCTAATCTCGAATACTGCTGAGGTAGAGGAGCTCCAGAAGGGCTGATGTGAACTCTTAAGTGAGCTACCATTTGTGCACTAATTTCTTGCCATAAGCCCTTACAATTAGGAAAGACTTATCTTTACATTAATCTTTTACATGATGACTGTTTAGCATGAGACATTGTATCTTCTAGTCCTACATTTGGAGTAATTTTTATTGCTAAGGGACTAGCAATATTTAAGTAGGGGGGAGTGATAACTACTAAATTGTTCATGTTAAATTTCATACATTTAGTTAATTTTAGACATCAGTTGTCCATAATAATGTGCATTTGATTTTAATTTTCATTTCATCCATGGATAAGTTTTTCGAGCATTTTAGTTAAATCTTTGGGTTAGAATACACGTTAGATTCAATAAGTCACTGTTTTGACAAATTAGGTACATAAGAAATCTTTGTAAATAGATATTGTATATAAATAAATTTTGTTAAAATACTAATTTTGTAAATATTTCTTTAGTAATAGATAAATTTGAATTTGTAAATAAATAAATAATAGTTTTTATAATAACCTCCCACCCAAACCCATTAAATAATTAAACACTTTTAAACATTTCACCACATTTTAACCCACACAATCCACTTAACCCTTTTTCTTGTTTTGTCTTCTTTCACCAGGTCAGCAGCAGAAGCTGCTGGAAGCTCCTGGAAGCGGATTTGGGGCAGATGTGCAGGTCGGGTGGGTGTGAGAAGCTACTGAGGCTGGGGCATGGCGGTTGAGGGTGAGGCTGTGTGTGCAAGGCTGACGTGGCCAGATGGCGCATGCAGAGCGGCAGTTGGCTGGTGTGGGAGAGCTCAGGCGGGAGCTGTGTGAAGGGCTGTCGTGCGCAGCGCTGGCGCATGATGCAGAGGTGTGCTAGTGCAGATCTCGTGGCAGGGGTGCGATGGTGCTGGCTACTGGGTGCGATGGCGTTGCTGCTGGGGTGGACCGATCCTAGCAGGGGCTGGTGTGGAGCGGTTGTGGCTATGTGGGCGCGGCGATGCTGGGCTGGGTTCGTGCAGAGCAGTGAAGGCAGGAAGGAGGCTGACGTGGCGATCCTGGTGAAGAGCTGTTCGGCATCCAGGAAGCGGGGAGAGGCGACTGCAAGGGCCATAGCCCCTATAAAAGGAACCCCACGGTCCTCTTTCCATCGGGTTCGGAGGAGAGGGAATTTTTAGCTTCTGCATTTTTTTCCAATTTTATTTTCTGTAATTTTCCTTTTGAGCAGAGCAAAGCTTCGCGAGTAGGAATTTTTAGGAATTTGTTCTTGCCATTTTCTTTCTTCTGTAATTTTTCTTCAAGCAAAGCAGGGGAGGGAGAGCTATTTGTTCTCTTTTCTTGTTTGATATGGGAGTTGGAAGAGATGGATATGTTCTTGGCTTGTGTTGTTCTTCCGGAGGAGATCATTTTTTTTTTATATTTCTGTTAAGCATTGGTTTGATTTCATGGGAATTTTTAGTTCCTTCCGTGTTCTTCTGTATTCAGCTTTAGAGCTTAGCCAGTAGAGATTTTTAGGAATTGTTTCTTCCAGTTTAGTTCTTCTGTAATTCTTCTTTCAGCAGATTGGGAGGTTTACGAATTGGTTCTTTCATTTCATCTGTGCTAAGTTTTCCATTTCTTGTTGATTTGTTTCTTTCTTCTGTTGGTGAGATCAATATAGGAGAATGTGTTTTTTTTTTCCTTCTTCAGAATTTTCTTTCTTTAGAGCTTAGCAAATTTTTTTATGGATAATTCTACTACTGTGAATTGTTGCGATTTTACCTTTCTTATTTGCTGCTGGGATTGAGGAGATTTTTGGAGGGATCGGGGAGGCCTTCTCCCTCTCTTCTGGATTAGTGGGGACAATGACTTCAAGGCTTCCAGAGATTGGGGCTTCTTCCTGCATCCTGCATCTGAAGAATCCTGGGGGTGTTTGCTCCAGAGTTGGCAGAGGGCAACCTAGAAGATCCCAATTCTTGACGTGTCTTGCTGCTGTCTAGCTTCCGGGAGGGCAACGGTGTCCAGAGAGAACCTGAACATCTCCACAGTTCAGATGTGGTCCATGTTTCTGTGCTAGTTTCGTGAAGATTTCAGATAGTAGGCGAATGTTTGTGGAAGAGCTGATGTTGTTGACTGTTCATCCCCTGAGCTATAGGGGTTCAGTGGGTTGATATTATTCTTTTGAGAATTCATGTTTTGTCATCTTTTCGAATTATTTCAAATTTAGAGGTGCATCCGTATGTGCCTAGTTTAGATTTCTCTTGGTTTGTGTGATCCCTCAATTGAGAGGGTACAGTGATACCATATCTCTTCCATTTTCAATTCCACTTGTTCTTTCATTAAGTTTGATCTGTCAAGATTGTGTGGGATTTGATCGGTGTTGTGTACACATTCACTTTTAATGCATTGTCGACGGAGATTTCAAGTCAAAGTAGTTTAATTCAAGCTTTATTCTGCCTCTTCGTGGATATGACCTGTGCTCACCATTTTACTAGTTCATATTTACTATTTTAAATTTGTGAGTCAGTTTAGAGGAAGTGCGCATCTTGACTTGTGTGAGGAACTCTGGACAACGAAAATGCACAGTCAACAATGTCGCGCGTTCAGTAGCCCTATCGGTAGTATGCCAGGTTCTGGCCGCAACCTGTGGCCGGGTTTTTCTCTCTTGCTTGGGAGCGAGTGAGTTCGGTTGGGGTACCCAGCTTCAGTTTGGGTCCCTTGGAGGTCGATGTGTTGTTCCCGACCTCTACAATTGTTTCATTTCTCGTGCGGTTTGCCGACATCTTGGGTTGCTTGGCTCTGCCAAACTCGGACGTCCTCCCTGGTTTTGCCTCTTCGCATTGTGCCTATGGAGTTTTTGGTCTAGTTTTTCTGTGGCTCCACAGTCATTGTGTCTCCTTGTCGGACCACGAGGATGATCTGGGTGAGATCTAGTGGTGTCGGCGGACACTGTCCTGCGTGCCGTGGTGAGGTGCCAAATTTTGGCTTCACCTCTGGTGTCTTCCATGTTTCCGTCGTGGTGTGCCACATTGGGGAGCGTGTAACTCCTAGTTTTGTGGCTCTGCGTGCGTTGTGTGTCCTGGTCGGACCACGAGGATGATCAGGATGAGATCTAGTGGTGCCGGCGGACACTGCCTTGCTCGCCGTGGTTTCTCCACGTGCATGTTTTCTGCTTGGTTTTGGGTCACCATTAAGAAACTCTCGTTCAGCCTTGCCGTAGGTGCTAGCTGTTGCTAGTTGTGCGGAGCCATTCAGCGGAGTCTTGTGGATGACCTCTTGGCGTTTTCTCAGTTGCCGTCAATAGCTGGGACCTCTGTCTAGTCGCTGATGATAGAGTGAGTTACTGACTGGTTGGTCTCAACATTGTAGTCTGTTGAGAGGCTAAGTTGTGTGGTTTTCGGCTGGCGGTTTCAGTGTTTTTGGTCGGTTTGGTGTGCGTCGCGCCTGTGGAGTTGTCGACAACCGCTTGTGTGCTCCGCGCCATTGGTGTGCGCTCTGCGAGCCATTGGTTGTCTGGTTAGGCACTCCCTTTGTAGCAAGGTCGTGGTGGTGACCACCGGAAGTCGTGGTATGACTTAGTGGTCCCTTTGTACCTGTTGTGTTATCTGACCGGGTTTCGCCCTTAATTTCGAGGATGAAATTATTTTTTGTTGGATGTATTGTAACAACTCGGGCTTTCCAGTTTCCTTTGTTCGCATGTTGGATGACTGGCCACTAACGCGTCTAGCCTAGGCGATGCGTTAGTGTCGCGTCGGAAGTGCCCGATGTGACAGTGATTCGTGTTGTGACCCCTTTGTGCGTCGCGTTCTTGTCGCGCCCAATCAATGGGTCACGATAGCTTTCCGCTTTTCGGTCGTCTGACGCCTGTCAGAGTGGCAGGCGTGGCAGATCGACCTATCGGGTTGTCACGACATCCCGTAGGGACGCGTTCTAGTCGATGTGTGGGCGGCCGTCGCGTTAAGGTTGTTGACGCGAAGCCCTGCCCCATCGCGTCTTGGGGGCCAAAGGCTTAAAGCCTTGGCCGGTGCCCCTTTTCCCTCCTTTGGCCTTTCTCCTTTCCCTCCTCCTCTCTGAGGAAGGGATGCTTTCCCCCTCCCTTCTCCGGTGGCTTGGAGCTCGGTGGCGGTGCCGGCGGCTCGTGGTGGAGAGGCGTGGCATCGTGGAGTGAGGAGGTGGTGGCCGTGGTGTTGTGAAGGCCCTTTGGGGTTTGGTTCTTCCAAAATCAGTAGGGATCTCTTGTGCCCCTTCCAATCCGGGTGGATTGGGAGTCCTCTTAGTGGATTGCATGTTTTACAGCTTTCCTCATGCTCCCCTCCCCTGTGTGTGCTTGGTTGTAGTGTTTGTGGCGACCTCGGGATGTAGCATCCCGGCGGTTTGCCTCCCGACTGATGTCGCAACCGCACTGCGCGTCGCGACAACGTCGCATTGGTCGAGCGCGAACTTATCATGGCATGGTTAGCCGTCACAATAAGAGTCATGTCGCGACCTAGTTTTTTGTTGCGACAGGGTTCTTGTCGCGATGCACTTCCCCGTCGCAACAGGGCGCTTGTCGCAGTTGCCCTTCCTGTCGCAATGGTATCGCGACGGGCTAGGAGGGCCCGGCAGCACCAGGCTTGCCTCGGGTGTTTTCGTGGCCTCGTTGGCGTGTCGGCGTGTGCCCCAGGGCAGGGTTGCCCTTAGGACCTTCTGGTAGGGAACGCGGCAAGTTGGCTCACTGCGTTCAGTGACCGAAGGTGACACCTTCGTGGCCGTGTCCTAGCGGCGGTGCGAGGAGGCTCGCATCTGTCTAATAATCGATTGTTTGTCGGTCAATCGATTATTAGAAGAATGTTGGTTTCTATGCTGCCTAGTGGTGTTCCGAGTTTTTGGGCCGTGCCGTATGTGCCAGCGTTGGCCGACGGCCCTTCTGGGGGTTTCCAGAAGGATTGCCGTGCGTGTCGGTGCCTGCTGGGCTTGTCTTGGTTACAAGCCAGCTGTGCCGGTTTCTGTGGTGGTTGCCCCGCCTGTTCTCTTTCACACGGTGCTTTGAACTTGAGGGCTTGTCCCATTCAGTGGTTGTCTCCGTTTCCTGGGACCCCCATCCTCGGGAGCATGTTGAGGGAGTTCTCCGGGCTACGAGCATGCTCGAGTTGACAGCCTAGTGTGGTGGACTTCAGAGCTGAGGGGAAAACGATGGTGGGCAGCGGCGTTGAGTCACTTGTGGAGCTCCCTTAGCTGGTCTGTGTCTCCGAGGTGGTTGAGGTGTTCTTCCGGTGCGGACCAGTTAGTCCTTCTCACTGCCTCACTCTGCGTTGGTTCCAGAGCCGCGTAGGGAGGGTAGGCGTGGGGCCGCAGCTCGGCCGGGCTGCAGTGGTTTGTTAGTTGTTCTTTGATGTGGCTCACTAGTCTCACTCTACCTAGGGAGGTTGTAGGCAGGAGTCAGCGGTTGGCGAGTTGGAGTAGTGGATAGTGTGTCGTTCTCTTAACTGCCTATGGCCGTGGCTTTGTTGCTCTTGTTGTGACGGAGTTTCTCACGTTGTTCCTAAGTGAGTCTCGTCACCCTAGCCTTCACGGTGGTTGTAGCCTAGCCGTGTTTAGTTTCGTGGTCTTTGTTGGTTTGGCCTCGTGGGCCTTGTTCAGTGGTTTCTGCTCTGCGGGTTCTCTCGGGTGTCTTGTGTTGACACCGACTGCTGTTTCTGTAGCCCGTTCCTTGGTGCCGTTCGTGGTGGCACCGGAGTGTGTAGTTCCCTGACCTCGTGGAGTGTCCGAGGTCTAGGGTGGTTCTGCTTGTGGGCCCTCGACCTTGTGGAGGTCTGAGGTGGTAGTGCCTGTGGTGAGATGTTCCTTCTCATGTGGTTGCTCGGTGTCTCTCGTGGTGAGACCTGGTTGTTCCTTCCCGACCTCGTGGAGGTCTGGGATGTTGGGTGCTTGTGTCGTGAGACTCTGGTCTCACGTGTTTGCTCCGGTGTTCCGTGAACTTCTCTGTCTCGGCGGGTGCGTGCCGAGGTGTTTCTTTCGCATTGTGTTTGACTCCGCTAGTTTTGCGGGAGTCGTGTTTGGCCCGACCCTGGTTGTGGGTCGTGGCATTACTCTGTTCCTCTGCTTTGTAGTACTCTACAGTAGGTGTTTCCCGCTTTATTGATTTCTAGAGTAGTTTGCTTCCGCTTTTGTTGGAGTTCCTGCTGCTCAGGCTGGTAAGGGACTGGTTATCCCTACTGAGCCTTGTTCGCGAGGCTCACCCCCCTACTCTCTTCAGGTAGGGACTCGCTGTTGCAGGAGTTCATTGTCGAATGGTCGTGGTGGCGGCTTGTTCGTGGTCTGTTGCTGGCAGTGTGAGTTGTAAGAGTGAGCGCTTGTACCGTGAGTTGAGAGTGGCCTTTTTGCAAGTCCTCGGGGTATGCCCCTTACGAACTACACCTTTCTTTCTGTACAAGTACTTTTATTTGGGACATGTTGTACATAATTTCTTTATTAATGTACGAACTTTCTGGTTATAGTTATTTGAATTCATTGCTTATCTCACTGAACTAAATTCTAACCCTTCCGGGTCTTCGGATCCGTAGGTGGCGGCACAACCTTCGGGGTCCCTGGCTGGGGGTCCGAGAGGTCGGGTCATTACATGTGCTCCGTGGAGGTCGTGTTCTAGGACCTTCCACTCGTTGTGTTGTACCCTCCAGAGGGTAGTCCTTTGGGATCTTTTAGGGTATAGTGGACTAGCTCCTTGTTGGTAGTCCTGTTACCCTTGTGCTTGTGGTTCGCCTGTGAAGCTTGTGGCCTAGGCATTGCTCTTTTTGTTGTAGACTGGTGTTTCTGTACTAGTCCTGTTGGTTTTGTTAGCTTCTAAAGACTATGCTAGGTGGTGAGTTTTATTTAATTGTAATTTAATTATGTTTGATACGATTTTGTGGTGGTTTGGCTATCGGTGTTGCCAGTGAGACCCTCTGTGGTTGAGGTCTCTACCTTTTTAGGTGTTGTTTTTGAGAGGTTCCTGCTGAGACTATGACTTGTTGAGGCTCACTCCCTTACAGTTCTTTTCAGAGTTTGTCGTGGGTTTGGCATGCGGAAGTGTTGTGGCAGACTTGTACCACCAGCAGTTGAGTCATAGTTAGTGTTGTGTGAGCTTTGCTCCCTCGAGCTATGTCCCAGGTAGTTGTACTTTTCTCTTGGACATGTAATAATGTATTGGGACAATTGTACTTTGTTGTATACAGATATGAGCATAGGTACATCCTTGTGTCTTATACTCTTGTGGTTTTCTTTTATATTCTTACTAGACACTTGTGTGAGATATCCCTTGCGAGACTTCTGTTCGATCGCGGGAGGTGGACTTGGATATGGAGCCTTATTGGGCATAAACATCCAAGGCCGTTACAGTTGGTATCAGAGCAATGGTACAATTAGAATATGAAAAGACATTGAGGTTACAATGTCCCAAGACATGGTTTAATGTCCACTGCTGGTAGTAAGCCTGCGGTTTTATGTGGTTTAAAGTGGTTTTCACGTGAGTTTTTGATATGTGGAATGTGTGTAGTTGTTCGTGAATCTGGCAGTTGTTAGTAATGGCAGAGAAATGGTGAGGTTAGTGGTATGAGTTGAGTGATTATACCAATGTGCCAGTTTGCAGTTAAAGTGTAGTTATTCAAAGGTTCTTAGTTACAGAAATTGAAGGGATTAGTGAATTCAGATATGGAATTCAGTAAAAGTGTTTTAGTGAGGTACAAAGTTGGTAGAAATAGGTATAAGGTAATGGTGTGATGGAATAGCAGAGGGAACAACGTTATAATGATGAATAGAACAATGTGTGATAAGGATTGTTAAGGATGGTTAAATGTGCAGATTGTGGTTGAGAACCTTGGCAGAGGAATTGTTGTGTTTAAGATTTGTGTTAGTAAGTGTTAAGAAGCAGCTTAGATGATAATGTGATTAGTGATAAGAATGATTTGGAATAATTGAGTAAGGCAGATTAGCTTCAGATAAGGTACTGGTAAACAGAGAAGCAGTGATTTGTAGCAGCCAGATTAAGTGTGCTTCGTGATTAGAGACGATTGTAGTAAAGAGCTTGAGGATAGTGCTGTTGTAGTAACGATGATAATGGGAAATTTAGTATAGAGATCCATATAAGTATGTGTAGAGTGGACCAGTTGTGTAAAGAGAGTGAAGGAAGATTAGTATGCAGTTAGATTTTCTGAGAATTTCAGAAGAAAGATATTTATTTGATAAGTGGCAGTTTGTGAAGATTCCACAGAATGATTTATTAAAGACTTCAATGTTAAAGATAAGGTTAGTGATGTTTAACAGTTAGGTTCAGTCTGTGGAAAAAGAGAGAGGTAAAGTTTGTGACAGAAAAAGATTAAGATTGAGGTTAGGAATAAATGGAATGAGTTAGAGTTATGTGAGTCAGAATAAGAATGAATCAATTGAGTCAGAATAAGAATGAATCAATTGAGAAGCAGTTAAGGAATATCAAGGCAGATTGTGAAAGGATATTAATGAATATGCTGTAATAGTGGAATTTTTGGTATTTAAGAATAAATAGTAGTTTGGTATAAAGGAATCAGGTAGAGCACGTCGTTGCAATTAAAGAGATTGATTTCAGGTTTTGGCTTTGGTAATTTTTCAATAAAGGAAGATTGTATATTAAGAAGAGTTACAGTGTGAATGGTACAGTGAGATTAGCCAGTTAGCATAATAATTATGAGGAATACTTTACAGAGATGATATTATGTTTAAGGCAGTTGGCAATAAAATTAAAGTTAAGTGTTATTGACCAGAGAAAGAAGGAATATACCAGATCATGGAAATGGATATGATTAGATGGTTTAGGAAGTGTTTAATAAGAGTTTGCATGGCAATGCACAGAAAGTGATCCAGTTGAGCAGAGGTATTCTTTTGTAAAGTATTCCAGAGTTTGGTATAAGAGTAAAGGCAGATCAATTAAAGAATAGTGAGTAGATTAAAGTATGGTAGAATAGAATAGAAAGAGCAATAAACGTATGGAAAATGGGATTGTTAAATACAGAAAGGAAAAGTGTGATTAGTTAAATAGTGAAAAAATTAAGGTCAGGTGGCACCTGATTGAGAGAGAGAGAGTTTGGTAAAGTTGAAGGTAAAACATGTGCAGAGTTAGTTGAGTAGTTTTACTATGTGATAAGAGAGTGCAGTATCACATCAATGAGAATAGATATTTTGAAGGGTTATGCAATAGATTTATTAAATTAGCCAGAGAATGTTATTTAAAGCAAGAAAGGTATATGGAGAGCAAGATATGTCAGTAGAGGTATGGCAGAATTAATAATTTAAGTATGTAGCACAACCAGAATTGAAATATTGAGAAAAGCAGATCAGAAATTTCAATATTTTTCTCTAGTGTTAATTGATTGAGAAAGATGAATTGAGTAGCAAGTAAAGTTAGAATTGAGTCCAGCTGGAATCAGAGTAAAAGTGAGAGTGGAAAGTAATGGAAAGCAATAATGGGAACAGAATTTGTGGACTAATTTGCCAAGTATCAGGTGTAATCAGAGTAGTGCAGCAGAATCGTGAAAGATTTAATATTCACAGGTTACCTGAGGTTTGCTTATTTGAAGAAAAGTTTAAGGTTTATGTACAATTGGGAAAGAGGCAGAGGTTTTTAGTTAGATATGAGTTAAGGCAGTATGAGCAGAATGGTATAAGGAGGCATGAAATTCAGTTATGGTAATTTGATTTTTTTCTTTGAAAAGCTGACAATTGAGAATGTGAATACAGATGAGGCAGAATAACAGCTAGCAATGATAGGCAAATAATGGAATGGTACTGGGGAATCTGAAAATGTAAGGATGGTTTTACATAGCAGAGTACTTGAGGGTGGAAGTTTATGGTAAAGAGTTTCACGCAAGAGAAGTGGCACAGAAAGAAATGTTGCAAATACAGCTGGGAAAAGGTGGAAGTAGGTCGAGTCCAAGGAGATAAAGCGCCAACAGCAAGGTAGAATCGCCTATAGTTAAAAGCTAGAGAAGGAGCAGATTGCAGTAATCGGGCAGAGTAGCTGTGAAATAATTGAAAGAGAAAGGAAAAGTAGAACAGACACTGAAATGAGTACATTGAGTCATTCTGTGCAAGATGGTTTGAAAGGAAGTGTAGAGAAAGTGTATCCTACTTGTTCTGTATATGACTTTATTTCTTTTTAGGTGATAGTCTGGCTTGCCGTGGTTGGTTTTTGAATGTCGATGATGACATTCCTTTTTAGGTGATAGTAATGTAACGTTGCGATTTTTTGGATCCATGTTTAATGGGTCTGGTGTGGTGCCCTTGGCCAATGTGGGGTCATTGGGCCTTGATCGTGGCTTCCGTGTGTGTTTGTAGATGTTGTGGGCGAGAGGTTTAGGCCCAAATAGCCCATAAGTTTTCTGGTGAGAAAGACGACGGGGTATGTCGTCGCGTTTTAAACGCGACGGCTTCCTATGTCGCGATTCACCAACCGCCTTTCCGTGGTGCGGAGCGATTGGCGACGGCTAGGTCTGTCGCGTTTAGTGTGCTTTAAATGCGACGACTGCCTCCGTTGCGATTTTGACTATGTATTTATTGCTCTGTTTTGGCCAGACAGAGCAGAGGAGCTCTGTTCGACGATGGGGGAGGCTGTTGCGGCGTCTCCTGTGGCGTTTCCCGGCGTTTGGTGGTTCGCGCAGTGTGGCGTCCACGCAAGGAGTGTGTCTGGGGAGTGGGTGTGCCAGCGATGTGGAGGTTTTTCGTGTTTTACGGGCTCTTCAAGTTTGGTAGGGAGACTACCCTTTTATTTTAATTGTTTAAGTGATTTAAAGCTTTATAAACCATGCAATGGTTGTTTTTTTATGGCGTTTTTATATTTTAAATATTTAGCCGATGGTTGGAATGGCCTGTGGAATGGGTTCTGGGTTGAGAAGAAGGTTCAGTCATTCGCTTGGTAAGGTGACGGTTTAAACTGTCACGTTTTAAATGAGAACGCGACGGGTTAGTCCGTCGCATTTCTTTTCCAATTATTCAGTTTGTGCGGTGGTCTGAAACATGACTGGAAGGCATGTCGCATTTTGGGATCGATTGCCAGGAAGGCGACGCTCTAGGGCGTCGCGTTTCTACTATTTTGTTTAGTTTGGTGTAATCGCGACAGTTTGGGCCATCGCGATTTACACTTCGATTGATGACGTTTGAAACATTTGGTTTGAAGGAGACGTATCGGGCCGTCGCATTCTGATCGCGATGCTGGGCCCTGTCTCATTAAGTTTTGAAATGCGACCATTGAGGTCGTCGCGTTTTTGAAGGCGACGTTTGTGTCCATCGCGATTTGGCTTCCGAGGTGTGTTTGTGGTTGTTGGGCCATGATGGTCTGGTGTGGACCTAGCGTTAGCTGTTTTTGGTTATTTTGAGGTATTATAAATTGTTTAATGTTGGTAAAGCATGTTATAGATTTAATGGCTCAATTAATTGGTAAGTTATGTGGATTATGTCATTTATGTTAATTATGTTAATGTTGCGATTTATGTACATAAAAGTGTGATGCTATGGAGGTCATGACATGACTAATGACAGGCCGGTTAAGTGGTTCATGTGTGTATTGGTGTCTAGTTGATTGGAGGTCACATAGTGATCAGTGACGAGCCAGTTATGTTAAGTATGTCGTGGTATAAGTTTTATCGGTGTGTCAAGTGATTAGTGTGGTTTGTGTGTTGCCGAGTATGGTGGTCCGGCACCTATTCCGAAACGCCTCTTTAGTCGGGTACCCCAGGTTCTTTGTGAGCCAGGCATGTTGTGTTTGTTGTGCTTGGGGTTTGTCTCAGTACTGTGTGTACCATCGAGGTTTGTGTCATCTTCCTGGACACCCTCACTCCTGAGTTTGAGTTGTACGTCCGGCTAAGGGAACGACAGCAGTGGGGTAGCGACTTGTGTTGAGTTGGTTTGTGTTTGGTCGCTTGTAGCGCGCTCGTGGTTGGGGGACAGACACCTGTAGACGTCACTGGTCCTCAACTAGTCCTGTGTTTCCGGTGCCTCACTTTAGGGAGCTCGCTCGCGCCAGAGTCCTTAAAGGTGCCAGGCATGGGACTACAACTGTGTGGTCTGTAGGTGTGGTGTCGGTTAGGCTCCACTGTTCTTTGGCTTTACTGTGTGTTTGTGGAGCGACAGTTGGACCTTTTGTCCTCGACTGCGAGACTGAGAGGTAGTTCTTGTGTTGAGTTGTCCGGGTTGAATACTGGCATCATGAACTAGTAGTCTGTTCCTGTGTGGTGGCGTCGTTCCTTCTGACTCATGCTTTGCTAGTGGTTGTGGCTTGTGAGCGATGACTCACTGGTTGTAATTCTGACTTCTTGTGGTGTGCCCCATTATGGCACTTGAGTGGTTATGGTTTCTGTTGTGGTACCTCATGGTAGTAGGTACGTGTACCCTGTGTGGATAGTTGGTTGTTGTGATACACCGTGTACCAGTCTTTTTAGGTGTTGAGGTGGAGCTGTGCTCCGTGGAGGTCGTGTTGCATGACCTTCCACTCGTTGTGTTGTACCCTCCTGAGGGTAGTCCTTCGGGATGCTTTAGAGTATAGTGGACTAGCTCCTTGTTGGTAGTCCTGTTACCCTTGTGCTTGTGGTTCGCCTGTGAGGTTTATGGCCTAGGCATTGCTCTTTTTGTTGTAGACTGGTGTTTCTGTACCAGTCCTGTTGGTTTCGTGAGCTTCTACAGACTGTGCTATGTGGTGAGTTTTATTTAATTGTGTTTGATACGATTATGCGGTGGTTTGGCTATCGGTGTTTCCAGTGAGACCCTCTGTGGTTGAGGTCTGTTCCTTTTTAGGTGTTGTTTTTGGGAGGTCCCTACTGAGCCTATGACTTGTTGAGGCTCTCCCTTACAGTTCTTTTCAGGGTTTGCTGTGGGTTTGGCATGCGGCAGCATTGTGGCAGACTTGTACCACCAGCAGTTGAGTCGTAGTTAGTGTTATGTGAGCTTTGCTCCCTCGGAGTATGCCCCAGGTAGTTGTACTTTTCTCTTGGACATGTAATAATGTATTGGGACACTTGTAGTTTGTTGTATACAGATATGAGCACAAGTACTTCTTTGTGTCTTATACTCTTGTGGTTGTCTTTTATATTCTTACTGGACACTTGTGTGAGATATCCCTTGCGAGACTTCAGTCCGATCGCGGGAGGCAGACTTGGATATGGAGTCTTATTGGGCATAAATATCCAAGGCCATTACAACAGAGCCTAGATCTCTGTTTGATCTACTGCTGGAGCATCTTCTTCTCTACCTTCTTCTTGTGTTGGAACAGAGGAGGAACTCTGAGCCTCATCTGGAAATACTTCGTGAGTGCACTTGGGGACATAGTCCTTGATCCAAACATTTAGAGACTTATCTTCTAATGCATAATGGCTTCTCCTCAAGGTGGAAAGCCCAATCGTTTTTTTCACAGAGGTGGACACCTCATCACTTAAGTACACCGAAAATTTCTTGAACACAAGGCTTAGTAGGGGCCCATAGGGAAGGGACTCCTACAGGTTCTTGGAACATGACATCCTTTCCAAGATGATGGAAGGCAAGTTAACCCTGTGTCTCTGAATGGCCCAAAATAACAAACTGCCGTCTCTGGCAGTGATAGAAGAGTGAGTACCTGCTCTGGGAGTGATGATGTTGGTGATGATTAGTGGAGTATTCTCTTTTCTGCAGAGAGCTCGTTGACAAGGAGCCCTTTCTTAGAGATGGAACCTAAACTCCTAATAACTCCCAACTTCTGCTTCTCCATGGATACAACTTCACTGATCTTGTGTCCAGAGTTCGGGCAATCCAGGAGTTCTACTAGAAGATCTTCTGAAATAGTGACAGTGGTACCCTTTACTGTGCCTGAAACTGAACCTTCTGCTGAGATTTGGAGGGATAGGTAGAAAGCCTTCAGAGCGCCTTCAAATGTTGGTTCAGAAATTTGATAGAACCTCGACCAACCTATGGCTGCTAGGGTTTCCTCTACCCAACTTAATCTACATGTCAACTGACTGAAATGCACTATTTTGTCTGGGCAAATGGAGGCTTTGGACAAAGACAGTCGTTGGAACTGCTCCGGGGTGAACAGGGTACCTTCAAGAGCCCTAGATGAAGCCGTCTAGACAAACTACAAAAAAGGGTCTGAGATAGGTAGCAGAGAAGATGTAGAGATAGTCTACAGAGGTTAAAGATCCTACCTTTCTTCAAAACGAAGGTGGAAATCTGCAGAGGTTTTGAGCTTGGTTCCGTCGAGGTGAAGAGCGAACGCGGGAACCAGGAGGAAGACGACAGAGGAGTCGAAGAGACTTCAAACATGTGATTTTTCGAGAGATGGGAAAGGGTCTAAATAAAGAAAAGGGAATGTGTAACGAACCGTAGATGAGGAGATGAGGGGTTGAGATTTAATGAGTGAATGGTTACAATTTATTGTTCTTTAAGTAGAAATTAAATAAATTAATATAAAAATTAAATCGAGATATAGACTCCGACTTCACAAACTTCGACTTCCTGAGAGTCGCAGTACAGAACTCCGACTTCTCAAGAGTCATAGTATCCACAACTCCAACTTCTAAAGAGTCGAAGTTTCAGGACTTTGAGAAGTTTTATAATGAAAGAAGCATGCAGTGCAGTGAGTTTTAATCAGGATTGCACATACATATTTCTCTTCTGATAGATGTAAATCTATCTTCAGAAAGAGGTTTAGTGAATATATCTACTAATTGATTATTTGTAGAAACAAATTCAAGTAAAATATCTCCATTACTTACATGGTCCCTAATGAAATGATGTCTGACCTTAATGTGCTTGGTTCTTGAGTGTTGAATTGGATTTTTGGCTAAGTTGATTACACTTATGTTGTCACAAAGCATAAGAATTCCATGAAGAGTATGATCATAGTCTTCCAGTTGATGCTTAATCCACAATAGTTGAGTGCAGCAGCTTCTAGCTGCAATATATTCTGCTTCTGTTGTGGACAAGGCTACTAAGTTCTACTTTCTGGAGGACCAAGAAATCAAACATCCTGTAAGAAATTGACAAGTACCACTGATGCTTTTTCTATCTATCTTGCATCCAGCATAGTCAGCATCACTATACCCAAGCAATTTAAATTCAGAACATCTGGGATACCATAAACCCAATTTACTTGTATTTATGAGATATCTAAAAATTCTTTTAGCAGCATTTATATGAGATTCTTTAGGATCAACTTGAAATCTGACACACAAACATACACTGAACATTATGTCTGGTCTACTTGTAGTAAGATAGAGTAGTGACCCAATCATACCTCTATAGATCTTCTGATCTACCTTCTTGCCAAGTGGATCACTATCTAACTTGATGCCTGAGCTCATGGGTGTTCCTAAAGGCTTACACTTATCAAAACCATATTTAGATAGTAAATCTGAAATGTATTTGGTTTGACAAATGTGAGTACCCTCTTTGGTCTGCTTGATTTGCAAGCCAAGAAAGTAATTAAGTTCACCCATCATGCTCATATCAAACTCACTTTGCATAAGATTTTCAAAGAATTTACAGAGTGATTCATTAGTAGAACCAAAGATAATGTCAACAACATATATTTGGACATATAAGATTCCTTCTGAAAATTTCTTAATAAATAATGTGCTATCTACTTTACCTCTTGAAAAATCATGTGATATAAGATAAGCACTTAGTCTTTCATACCAAGCTCTTAGAGCTTGTTTCAGACCATACAATGCTTTCTTTAAACGGAAAACATGATTTGAATACTTAGTATCTTCAAAGTCTGGAGGTTGCTCAACATAGACTTCTTCTTTTATAAAACTATTTAGAAATGCACTCTTGACATCCATCTGAAATAAGTTAATATTAAGGGAGCATGCATAAGCTAATAGAATTCTAATTGCCTCTAATCTAACAACTGGGGCATATGTTTCATCGAAGTCAATGCCTTCCTCTTGGGAGTATCCTTGTGCTACCAGTCTAGCTTTGTTCCTCGTGATCACTCTTGATTCATCCATTTTATTTCTGAAGACTCATCTGCTCCCAATAACTAGATGGTGAGAAGGTCTAGGAACAAGTGTCCAGACTTGGTTGCGTTGGAACTGGTTAAGTTCCTCTTGTATAGCTGGGATCCAAGATTCATCTACCAGTGCATCATTGATTGTTCTAGGCTCTATTTGAGAAACGAATGCAGTAAAGTCATAGGGAATTGTCATACCTCTTATTCTTACCTTGTCTTGAGGATCACCTAGGATATTTTCCTTTGGATGATCTTTGTGATACCTCAATCTTCTAGGTAGTCCTTCCTATAATTCTTCTTGTTGTTGTAGTTGTTCTAGTGGAGGATCTCCTTTATCTTCCTCTTTTTCTTCAAGAGAGACTGGTTCTAGATCCCTACACAATTCTTCAACAATATCTTCTTCTTCTATTTTCTTAATAGAAGGGTTAGTTTCATCAAATAAATGTGAACAAATTGTTCTATAGTTAAAGTTCTTCTATTAAACACATTATAACCTCTAGGTTTTGAAGTGTATCCTAACAGGAAACCTTCATCGCTTTTAGCATCTAATTTACCTAGATTATCTTTGCCATTATTTAAAATAAAACACTTACAACCAAAGGGTCGAAGATGACTGATGTTTGGCTTCTTCTCCTTGTAGAGTTTATAAGGTGTCTTCTTCAAGATAGGTCTGATCATACACCTGTTGATAATGTAGCAGGCTGTGTTGACTACTTCTGCCTAGAAGTACTTTGGTAGATTATATTCTGTAAGCATTGTCCTGGTCATGTCCAGCAGTGTTCTGTTTTTTCTTTCTGCTACTTCATTCAGTTGAGGTGTTCTTGGTGCAGAGAAGTTGTGTTCTATGCCATTTTCTTCACAAAATCTGACAAATTCTTCATTCTTGAATTCTCCTGATCAGATCAAATACTAACTATTTGAAATTTCTGGTTCTTCTGTACTAATTTACTAAACTTCAGAAAAGCTGAGAATGTTTCTGATTTGGCTTCCAAAAATGATACCTAAGTATACCTTGAGTAATCATCCACGATTACATAGCCATAAATTTTTTCTCCAAGACTGACTGTTCTCATTGGTCCAAACAAGTCCATATGAATGAGTTCTAAAGGTTTGGAAGTTGTTACCACTGTTTTTGACTGAAATGAAGTCTTGGTCTGCTTTCCTTTTGCACATGCTGTACAAATTCCAGATTTCTTTAGCTTTAGTTTCGGAAGACCCTCTACTAGATCATGTTTGATTAGTTTCTTGATCACTGAAGTACTAGCATGTCCTAATCTTCTGTGCTATAGATTAGTTTCTTCACTCTTTGTGGTTGCAAGACATAGATTGTAACGACCCACTTCCACCCGGTACGGTTACACCAACCCACATCGGATGAGAGCAAGCCGTTATAGGGGAGAAAACCCCAACGATATTCATATGGATTGAGATATACATAAATAGAATGAAATGTTACAGTGGAAATTAAATAACTCTTATTCAATCAACATTTTAATCCACATACCACAGTCTATATAGTCCATAAAAGAAATAACATAACCCATAACGCCCACATAGCCAGTTTTACCCAAGTACAATAATACCAAAGTTCAAATTACAAAATTTCATCACATACTAGGAAATGAAATAATAATCTTCAACTTATTCTTCACGTTCCTCTCCGGATCTTGCCTCGTTCTCAACTTCTAAATTTCCTGAAATGTTTAGCAAGGGTGAGTCTACACAATAGACTCAGCAAGCAACTTAAAATCACAAACCATACACTTATCACACATGCTTTCTAACAATTTAACATTTTACTAACTTACTAGAATTTAACATTTAATCTCCTATATGTTCATGCTATAACATAAGAATCAAACATGGAATCCTTTAAACAAAACTATACTAATACATGTAAAATAATGATTTCTAAACATGGGTACTTATAACATGGAGATCATTTGTATACTTGCATGCTTTCATTTCATGATTTTATATAATACAAACACATGACTTCTTTTCAATCTATAACATGATACTAACACATGCTTGTCAAGTAAATACTATTTCATGGACAAATTCACAAAATCCTACTCATGGTACTAAATGTAATATCATATTCATCATTAACATGGATCATGTTAACACATGCATTTACCTTTTTCATGACATGTAGCATATGGATACCACTTATGAAACAAAGCATTTAAACAAAATCATGTAGCCAATGTTATGTAGCATATAAACAAATTCAAGTAATTCTTTAACCTACATTATGCAACATTCAATTAGTTATCATGTAGCGAGTGATCATTTAAATATGTAATAAATATTACATATAATCAATGACATGTAGTTCAAATGGCATGTAATCATGTAGCATATAGACATGTAGCATGTAGTCATATAGCATGTACTCATTTATCATATAGCATGTAGTCATGTAGCATATAGTCATGTAATCATTCATCATTTAGTTGCCAAGACATAGCCCGCACTATTATAGAGATCATATAGCATATAGATATTCGCTTATCACCTAGGAAATGCAGTGATGAAGTCATGGTTATTGTGCAAAATCGGGGAAATCCCTTCCCACCTTAACCAGTAGAACTTGTTTACCTCCAGGATTTCAATCTGTTGCCCACAGATTAAATAGGTCATTCATTACCATAGGGGCATCCATGGTGTAGTTCCCTATAGGAAATCTCTATAGTAGCAATGTCTTATTGACCAATCATTTCATTAATGCAATAACATATATAATAATGCAATTATGGAACTATTACATGAAACTAACATTTTCATATAACTAAATCATGCTCTTTTGTACATTCATGCATAATTTATTAAGATGACAATACCATTATCACCTATCATATTTTCTCAGTTCTGAAATCAAATCCTACTGTGAAACAACAACGTATCATGGTACTATTTTTATCCAAAATTCAACATGCATATACATTATCATGCCTATTGATTTCTATATATATTTATCATTCAGAAAATCATAGCAGTATGTATAGTGTTCAGAATAATATAGAATTTTAACCACAAGATGGATATAACATAAGAAACACATCTGAATTTTTTCAGAATTTTAGAAGCAGCAAAACTATTTTTAATATTAAATATAGATCTTAGACTATTTACAAGATATTTCAATTTGAACATGGTAAACAATGAACCTTCCATTCTAACAGAAATAAAACATGCACAAAGTGGTTATAGCTTCATTAGAATTTCTGAAATAATAACATCCAACATGTATAATTATTCTATATTTAAATTTATCATATCATGGTGTAAAAGAACTCAGAAATTAATAGCACTCTACACAACACTTAGAATCTTATCAAACTTTAACCACTGCTTACATATAGGACAAGAAACATTTCTGTAATTTTTCACAATTTTTGGAGTAAAAACACTATTTTTAATAATTAACATAGATTACATGGAATTAATACGATGAATCATTTAAGCATGGTTTACAGCGATAAGTCAGTTCTAGTAGGTCTAAAACATGAGAACAATCATTCCAAGATTCACTAAAATTTCCTTAATCCATAACATGCAACAAAACCTTTTAATCAAAATTTATCACAGTCAAAACATATTTATTCTCAATTAATAGAAATCCTTCTAATTATTATCATGCCCAGAAATTTGGTAGATCCTCATGATATGACCTACACACCATAATTGACAAATCCTGATTTTCTCAACCTGTACAGACCACCGAACAAACAAAATCACAATACAAGAATTTACAAGTGTGTTTGCAGAAAACTGGGGAACTTGACGACATAGCCCTGGCTGTCAGAAGTAGTTAACGGCGGAATGTCATGCCGTCAACAAAAGAACTTGACGGCAATAAGTTGGCCGTCTACTTCCTGTCTGCACACAGTGCAAGCCTAACACAGAAACAGGTGAATTGAGGGGTCTAGGACACGATTTAAAAATCCGTAAAAATATGCAAACCCTAGGGGACAAGTCTACGGAGTGGGACCTTAAGCTACTTGCCTGGGAATAAATCTAAAAGGATCTATATTTTCCGGTGAAGCCCTCCTTGGCCAAGCCAAGAAGAGGTCTAAAACTACTTGAATCGGTCTTTCCTGTTGATGTAGGTCGAATCCTCGGAGTTGAAGAAGCTTCCTTTATGTCTAGTGCAACTCTCTGTCGTTGAAGATCACCGGAAGAAGCATCCAAACCTCAGATTAAAGCTTGCCAAAACTCCCTTTTCCAACAGAAAACCCTAACTTTTCACAAGAGCCAAAAGACCTAGTTTGGTCGAAATCAAGGTGTTTTTATAGGCTAAGGGGTCGGGGAACGCACTAAGGTAGGTCACCTACGCGTATGAATGGGTTTCCTAAACTGGAACCGCAAGAAACGCAGCATTACAAATATCTGAAATCATCACACAGCTGGAAACTTGACGTCCACATTTGGTGCCACCAACAGGTGGTTGGCGTCCACCTAGGGTGCCGCCCACATAGGTGTTGGCGTCCATCGATCTGGACGCCAATCCTGGCCTGGCAGTCAGTGACATAGTATCCTGCTACCAACTGGGTATTTCAGCCAGAAACAACAATTCATTTAAAATAGATGTATTAACACATCATAAACAATTTAATAAGTACAAAATAAATAGACATTTCATGCACAAGATCAAACATATATATATATATATATATAATTACGTATCACATGCATATATTTAAATGTATATACTATGTACTTCAACACTTGATAATGCATACATATTTAAATATATATTACATGTACAAAATAACCTTATGCATACTTACAAGATATACAACATTGATTACATACAATATACACTATATTATTTAATTACACTATGCACAGAATAAATAAATATAATATGTATATAAAATACTTAGATATTATGTGCACATTTAAATATATTACTTGCGTAGACAAGAATAACATATATTATACACATGCACATAAATAAGTAATTACTTATAATATACACCAATTAAACAGTATCAAATGCACAAAATTTGGGGGCCTCACATAGATTGACTTCTTTTAATTCAGCTAACTGTAGAGTGTACAGAGTTTTGACTCTTTGAGCTTCAAACACTGTTTTTCCATCCTTTTGGATCATACACTTATCATTCTGAAACCTGACTAAGTGACCTTTGTCACAAAGTTGGCTGATGCTAATCAGATTATGCTTTAGACCTTCTACATGCATAACGTCTTCTATCAAATCTTTTTCCTTTGATCCTATAGTTCCACATCATAGAACTTTTCCTTTTCCATTATCTCCATAGATAACTTGACCAACTTCATCTCTAAAGCTTGTAAATAGTTTTCTGTCACCTGTCATATGTCTTGAGAACCCACTATCCAAATACCATTTGGATGCTCTTAGGCGACCTTGTAAACAGAACTATGTTTTAATTTTTGGTACCCAAATTTTCTTGGGTCCTTGATGGTTAGTTTTTGGAATCCAGTGCAAGTGTCTAGTTGTGCAAGTACTGATTGTGTGTCCTAATTGATTACAATGACTACAACACAGATCATAAGCATTCTTTGTATGTGTGGTTTTATTGAATTTCTATTTTTGTCTATAGATATGTTGATTAATTTTATGGGATTTTTGATCTCCTTTTCTTTCACAAATTTTGGAGTTGGATATTTTTCAGGATAGATAATATTCTCCTTATTTGATGGAGGTATGTAACCTACTCCATATTTCTGTTTGCCTGCTCGAGCACCTTTAAATTTTACAACTAATGATGTTTTACAACATGTAATTTTATCTATAGTTGTTTTTAGATAAATATTTTCTTCTTTTAATTTTTCTTCATCTTGTAGTTCTTTTAGATTTGCTTCAAGTTTTATGAGTTTACTGTTTTTATTTTTCAAATCCTCACACAATAGTTTTGTTTTTTTAATTGAACAAGGTCCTCAAGGCCTCAACCAGAAGAGTGCACCCTCCCCAATGGGGAAGAATGTCCTCATTCCACCAGTAAGGACACCTGGGCCTAAACTATTAAAATTACAGGATAAAGTATAGCAAACAAGGGGGCATACCCCCGATCAAACCAGTCTTACAAGCATGAGGCTAGTTCTGTCCAAAACAGCCGGCCCTTTACAAGAGAACGGAAGGCTTTGAGGTCCCCAAAAAACTTGACTATGCATGGAAGGAATAGCGAAATTAGCAAGTTGATCTGCCACCATGTTAGCTTCACGAAAAACATGAGTGAAGGAACTGAAGTTGCCGCCCATCATTTCCTTGACCATACGCCACCACCTGCAGCTTTGCCAAGACAAACATCTATTCTGCCTGAAAGAATTCACAAGGGATAAGGAATTCGAGTGAATGGCAGAAAGATGCAAACCAATGGTGTTCGCGAGCCTAAGACCATCACACAAGGCCTGGGTCTCTGCTGTTAGGCTATTACCCACCCCATAGAAGTGAGAAAAAGTGACAACCACCTTGCCTTTACTATCCCAGATACATCCCCCTCCACCACTATACCCTGGATTCCCTTTAGAGGCCCCGTCCATATTTAAATAGTAATTATGTAAAGGCGGAATCCATAGGATAAGCTTTATCTGTTTGGAAGAGAAATGAGGAGTGAAACCATAAAGGTGAAGAACCTACTGATCTGACTGAGATGGAGCATGTTTGAAAATGATCTTGTTAAGCGCAAAAGGCATATGAAGCGTGATGCTGCTTATGATGTTTGTCGCCTGGATCTTCTTCCCTTCAAACCTGGCAGCACATCTACTCTTCCACAGCTCCCACAACATTACCATCAAACAGCAAAGAGATATAAAACCCATGATGGATTGAATATTGCAATGCTTAGCAAAACCCCAAGTCTTGGCAGTTATTAGATCTTTTTGTTTCAGTTAAGTTTTGTCCTAACTTTTCTACTTCATTTTTTAGAAAGGTGTTGGATTTTTCTTGATTTAGATGGTTTAGCTTAACTATTTTCATTTGTTTAACCACTGTTTTATATTTTTCATACAGTTCATTGAATGCATCTTCTAAACTATCAGAATCAGATTCTGAACATGAGTTAAAAGATGTTTCATAATTTACCTGGTCTAGTCCTGCCATGAAGGCTAGATTGACTTGTTCCTTATCTTCTGATTCTGAACTTGAGGAGTCTGAAGTTGTAGCTTCTTCATTATCCCAAGCTGCAGTCATTGCCTTCTTTTTGTATTTTCTGAATCTTCTTTCTTTTCCTTTCTTTTTATCAAACTTTTTAGCAGGTTCTTTCTTCTTGAGTTTTGGACATTCTGACATGTAATGTCCAGGTTGGTTGCATTCATAACAGGTTGGCTCTTTCTTCTTTTCTTATTTGAAGTATCTCTTTGAGCCGAATTTCTTTTTCTTGGCCAGAATTTGTTGGAGTTTTCTTGACAGTAAGACTTCATCATCACTGTCATTTGATCTTTCTTTTGAATCTTCAAAGGAAGAAGAATCTACAGCTTTCAAAGCATTTGGCATTTTCTTTTTTGAAGTACTTTCCGAAAATCTTTCTATATTTATTTCATGAGCCATAAGTAAACCAATTAATTTATCAATGGGAAGTTTTGCTAAATCATGAGCTTCTTCAATAGCAGTGACCTTAGGGGTCCATGAATGAGTTAATAATCTTAGAATTTTTCTGATAGTTTCTTCATCAGAAAGATCTTTTCCAAGAGAGCTTAAACCAACTATTATATTGAAAAATCTATTGTGTTGGATCTCTGATTTTGATGATAGCCAAATGTGATTCATTAATACCTTGAAACCATGCTTATCATGCTTACATTTTTATCTCACAATGTTTTCTTGGGTTTCCTTCTCATTTATAGCTCAAAAGCACTCAGTGGTGTCAACACAACTCAATTGTGTGTCGACACTAGTGCAATATCCCACACAATGACTTCAGAAATTACTCAATGGTGTCGACAACTCAACTGTGTCGACACTAGTGCATTGTCCCAGATCAAGTCATCTGTAATTACCCAGTGGTGTCGACACAACTTAGTTGTGTGTCGACACTAGTTCAAGATTCTAGGGGACAATTTTTGTGATAACTGGGACAGGGTGTCGACACATAGGTAAGGTGTGTCGACACAGTCTGTCTAATTTTTCTTTTTCTTTTTGATTTGATTAACAGGGACACGTGGAAGCTTTTGGGAAAGGCCTTTTTGGTCGGGAACTTCTATGCCTACATATTCCAAGATATTTTGTGGACCCATGGGCTATAAATACCCCTTATCCACTTGACCTTAAGATGATGTCGAGCCATATACTTCTGTTAAAAAGAGACTCCAGAAAACTCCGATCCATTTTCTGAAGAAGGCTTCAACCTGGCAAATTGCTCCCAGATCTGAAGGAACCCAAGGTCTGCATACCTTGGACGATCCAATTGGAGGAAAATTTCAATCCATCTGAGTCTTCTTCCTGGAGCTGAAGCAGAGAAGCTGATCCCCACTCTTGGAGCAGAAACAGGGATCTTCGAACCAGTCCTCTTCAATTTGGAATTCAATTGCTCCGACTGGTTTCTCATTTCAATTTCATTCTACATTGTGTGTTTTTGTGAAAGTGGTGCAATCCTGTGCCCAATTTCACTTGTGTAGGGTTGAATCTGAGATTTCGATATCTCAGAGTGTGTGTGGTTCTTTGTGTCTTTTCTGAACTGGCAAGATAAGCCACAATTGTGTGTGTGTGTGGATGGTGGATGTAGGATACACTGTTGTGTAATCCGAACCACCCTAAATCTTTGTGTCATTGTGGTTTTCTTATCTCTTGCGCTAGATGCTTGATAGGTTCGTCTAAATCTTATCATCTAGGTTGCCTGATTCGTTTAGAATTTCCATTATCACACAGATTTCACAATCAATTAAGTTTCTCGAAGTTTCACTTTAAGTGAATTTTAAAATTTGTAGAAATCTATTCAACCCCCCCCCCTTCTAGATTTCCGATAGCAGTGTTTTCCGCAACACTTCATTTGGTATCAGAGCAGGTTCTCATTACACTTTAAGTGTTTGATCTAACGATCAAGAGTTTATTGCTATGGAGAATGTTAGGGGATTTATTGCTGAAGGTCATTCAATTTCTAGACCTCCTTTTTTCGATGGATCTGATTATGCCTATTGGAAAAACAGGATGCAAGTATTCCTTAGAGCACAGAATTATGAGCTCTGGAAGATTGTTGACAAGGGACCATATGAACTTCCTGAAGATGAAAGCTTATGGACCAAGGACCAGATCAGCAAGTCCACACTCAGCTGGAGTGCTATGAATATGATGCAATGTGCCATCCATCCCAAGGAGTGTTCCAGGGTATCCTCATGTAAGACTGCCAAGGAGATGTGGGATAAACTCCAACTCATTTATGAGGGAACTTCTGAGGTAAGGGAGACCAAGGCAAGTATTCTAGTCTCAGAATATTAGAATGAAGAATGATGAAACTATTTCTGAGATGTTTGCTAGATTCATGCTTTTAGTTAATGGTCTTAGAGGTCTAGGAAAGGAATATTTAAATAGTGACCTCGTCAGGAAAGTCCTTAGATCACTTCCACCAGCTTGGCATACGAAGGCTACTGTAATTGAGGATTCCAAAAATCTGTCAACCATGCAATTGGATGAGTTAATAGGTTCTCCAATGACATATGAAATCAACTTAAAAAGAAATGCATCTTTAAACACATCTAAGAAACCTATTGCTCTAAAAGCTTCATCTAGCTTAAAAATTGTTGCTGATCAATCTGATGAAAATGAGGATTCGTCTAATGAAGAGAATGATGAAGAACTTGCCTTATTGACAAGGCATTTCAAAATGTTTTTGAGAAAGAAAGAAAAAGGTAAGCTCAAGCCCTTCATCAGAAAGGATGTTTCAAGGAAAATGATTTCAATAAAAAATTGGAAACTACTAAAATGAATGACATTATTTGTTATGAATGCAGGAAACCAGGACACATGAGAGGAGAGTGTCCTGATTTAAAGAAGAAGCTGAAAAATCAGATATTCAAGAAGACAAAAGCAATGCTAGCTACATGGAGTGATGAGGATGAAGAAGACCAAGAAGAAGGCAGTTCAGATGAGGAAGAGGTGACATGTCTTATGGTAAGGCATGAAGAAGATATTGAGGTAAGTCCTTCCTTTGAGGATTTTACAACTGATGATTGGGAAGAAACCTATGTTGTGTTATTTGAAAAATTGTGTGAATTAAAACATGAAAATAAGACATTGAAAAGAAAAATAAACAGCATGGTGCAAACTCCTGAAGAATCTGAGCAATTCCAAGTATTGACTGATGAAATCAATAATCTAAAAAAGGAGAAAGAATGTATGGATAAACAAATTGATGAGATCAAGGAGAGATGTCAATCAATTGAAAAAGAAAAATAGATTTTGATGAATGAAAATGAAAAACTCATAGATGAAAGAGAGATGATACAAGAGGAACTGAAAACTATTAAAGAAGAACTGAATGACAAGAAAGAGACCCTGTTAAAACTTGTCAAAGGCAAGCAAAACCTAGATGCTATCTTAGGAATTCAAAAGAACAACATCAAACATGGTCTAGGTTATCAGCCTGAAAACAAAGAAAAAATTGGACAAACCTTGATAACTTCATTTGTTCAAGGTAGCACCTCTTATAGCAACTTTGAAGAGAACATCAAAAGAAGACTGCAAACAAATCTAAAATCCAACGACAAAACCCAAGTAAGACAAGGAAGAGTTCAAAACAAAAGTCAACAAAAATGGAAATCAAATGATGGATCAGATTTGTGTCCAAAGAACAACAAAAGTTTCTCAGTTGGATATAATTTTCATACCAAGAGGAATAATAATTTCATACCACAAAGAGTCATGATGTGCACAATATGCAAGAAATTTGGTCATACTGATGAAAAATGCAGATCAAGAATAAATTTGAAGAAAATAAAACAAATCTGGATTCCAAAACATATTGCTGTTGAGCTGAAACAACTGATAGGACCCAAAGCAATTTGGGTACCAAAATTGTTTTTCTAAATCTATTTTGCAGGAATGTCTTACAGCCCACAAGAAGGATAAATGGTACCTTGATAGTGGCTGTTCAAGACATATGACTGGAGATAAAGGAAAATTTTCTACATTGACTGAAATAGATGGTGGACAAGTAATTTTTGGAGGTAAGAACACAGGTAAAATCATTGGAACAGGAAAAATTGGTAAGACTCCTTCAAGCTCTATTGAGAATGTTTTACTTGTTGAAGGTCTTGATCATAATCTCTTGAGCATAAGTCAACTATGTGACAAAGGCCTTAAGGTAATTTTCAATTTTGAATCATGTGAAATTGTTGAGAAAGATAATGGAAAAATAAAATTTCTTGGCCAAAGAATAAGCAATGTTTACTTGGTTGATTTGGATAGTTATCAACATGAAAATTTGTGTCTTGTTGCCAATCAGCATGATCTATTTCAACTGTGGCATAGAAGATTAGGTCATGCTAGTGAAAATGTTCTGAATAAGTTGTTAAGAAATTCTCTTGTGAATGGTCTGCCAAAAATGAAGAAAAAGAAAAATGCAATGATATGTGCTTCATGTGCCCAAGGCAAACAAACCAGGAAATCTTTCAAATCAATTGCACCCTTAATCACATCCAAACCTTTTGAATTATTACATATGGACTTATTTGGTCCAACTAGGACACTCAGTCTTAGTGGACATAGATTTGGATTTGTGATTGTGGATGATTTTTCTAGATTCACATGGGTGTACTTTCTATCTCACAAGAGTGACACTTTAGAAAACTTCAAAGAATTTGTTGCTAAAATTGAAAATGCAAAAATAATTAAAATACATTCTATCCTTACTGATCATGGTGGAGAATTTGATAATAATTCATTTTTTGATTTTTGCAGGAATAAAGGAATTGAGAATAAGTTTGCTTCTCCAAGGACTCCTGAACAGAACGGAGTAGTGGAAAGGAAGAATAGGACTCTAGTTGAAATGGCAAGAACCTTATTGATTGAAAGTAAGCTTCCAAAAAAATTCTGGGCAGAAGCTGTCAATACATCATGCTATATCCTCAACAGGGTAATGGTAAGACCAGTCCTTAAGAAAACTTCCTATGAACTTCTAAAAGGTAAGAAACCTCACATTGCATATTTTAGAGTCTTTGGATGTAAAGTTTTCATTCACAACAATGACAAATATGATCTTGATAAATTTGAAAAGAAAAGTGATGTAGGCATCTTTCTTGGATATTCTAAAAATTCAAGGTCATATAGAGTTTTTAACAATGAATCAAAAATTGTAGAGGAAACTCCTCATGTCATCTTTGATGAGAATATTGAAAAATCTACTAACATTACCTTGTTCAGGAATCAAGAAGAAGATGCTGACATTCTTATGAGAGAAAAAGATCAAATTGTAGAAAATGAAGAAGCTGTTGAACCTGAAAGTGTGTCGACACCACTAGACACTGAGTCGACACCAGAGCAGGTAAGCACAGCAACAAGAAGTAATTTCAAATACTCTAAAGACCATCCTCTTGAGAATGTTGTTGGAAATGTTCTTGACAGAGTTCATACAAGATCTCATTTTAGAAATATCATTGAACAAGATCATATGGCTTTTATTTCTCAAATAGAACCCAAAAACATTAAAGAAGCACTAAAAGATGATTCTTGGATAGAAGCCATGCATGATGAACTGAACCAATTCAAAAGAAATAAAGTCTGGAGTCTAGTTCCTAAAAATCCTGAAAACTCAATAATTGGAACTAGATGGGTGTTTAGGAATAAATTGAATGAGGAAGGAAAAGTTGTCAAAAATAAAGCTAGATTGGTTGCTAAAGGATATAACCAAGAATTTGGAATTGATTTTGAGGAATCCTTTGCACCAGTAGCTAGATTAGAAGCAGTAAGAATTCTCTTGGCTTATACATGTTCCAAAAACTTCAAATTGTTTCAAATAGATGTGAAAACTGCCTTTTTAAATGGTTATATTAAAGAAGAAGTTTTTGTTGCTCAACCTCCTGGATTTGAAGATCTTGATAAATCTAACCATGTTTACAAATTGCATAAAGCTCTTTATGGTTTAAAACAGGCTCCGAGAGCATGGTATGATAGATTGAGCAATTTTCTGGTTAGTAAGAATTACTCCAGAGGTAAGGTGGATCAAACTCTTTTCACAAGATCAATTCCTAATCATATCATTATAGTTCAAGTGTATGTACATGATATCATTTTTGGATCCACTAACCCTTCACTGTGTGAAGAATTTTCTAATCTAATGCACAGTGAATTTGAAATGAGCATAATGGGAGAATTACAATTCTTTCTTGGCTTGCAGGTCAAACAACATCAGGATGGATTCTTTATTAATCAAGCCAAATATGTCAAAGAGTTGCTCAAGAAATATCACTTTGAACAAGCTAAACCAGCAACTACTCCCATGAGTACAAGCATCAAATTGGAAAAAGATGAAAAAGGTAAACTGATTGATGCAAAGTAATACAGAGGTATGATTGGATCTCTTTTGTATCTTACTGCAAGTAGACCAGATATTCAATTCAGTGTGTGTCTTTGTGCTAGATTTTAGTCTAGTAAAAAAGAGAGTCATTTGCTTGCAGTTAAGAGGATTTTTAGATATCTCTGTGGAACTTGTGATTTGGGTCTATGGTTTCCGATTGGATGTCATGCTAATCTAATTTCATATTCTGATGCTGATTATGCTGGATGTAAACTTGACAGGAAGAGTACTAGTGGATATTGTCAATTCCTTGGAAATTGCATGATAACATGGGCATCTAAGAAGCAACACTCAGTTGCACTATCTACTGCAGAAGCAGAATATGTTGCTGCAGGAAGTTGTGCAACTCAAGTGTTGTGGATTAAAAGTCAATTGCTTGACTACAACATTGATATTGGATGTTCATCTATCATGTGTGACAATACTAGTGCAATCAATCTTTCCAAAAATCCAATTCAACACTCTAGAACAAAGCATATTGAAATCAGGCATCATTTCCTAAGAGATGAAGTTGAAAATAAAAACATTGAATTAGAATTCATCCCTACTGAAAAAAAAATTGCAGATATTTTCAAAAAACCTTTGGCTGAAGATAGATTCACTTCCTTAAGAAGAGAACTTGGAATAAAAATAAAAATAAAAATTTGACAAGAACTCTGTGATTTGTTATGCTAAGATTGTGAGGTATATCAAATAGTGATTAGTAGAAGAACAAGTTATGCTTGTTTGAAAGCTATCATTATGTGTTGAGGAAATTCCTCCACCTGGTACCCATGATCTAAAATGTGTAAGAATCATTCTGTTCTTTCTTTTGTAATGTGAATGCTCATGTCTGTGTTCTTGATGAATTTATCTGCCAAAATCTGAATGATAAATGGCGAATCAATTCAAAATTTGAGAGGGAGCTTGTTGCTTAAGAATCATTCATGCTTATGATGACAATTAGATGAGATCAATAACTCAGGGGGAGCTAAAGAATTCAGTACCATTCTTCTATCATTAAACCATAGTTAATTCAGTGTGCTGATGAATATCTTTATATGAAATGTTCATTCAGTCTTCTGAAGAACATAAGAGATGATTTTTTAAATGCTACAACATGTTCTTTCTGTTAATACTCCTTTTTACTTTGAATTCCTCAAGTAATTTGATTTCTTTCATGGATTTTTACTCAATCATGTATTGATTTTAAACACTTACTTCAAGACTGATGAAAGAGTAAAGCTGTGTCAAAATCTCAATGTTCATTAAAAAAAAAAAAATTACAGAGCAATGGCATAACACTGAGAAATTGCACTCCTTCACAAACAGTGAAGTGCCATGTATGTCATGAAGTGCTGTGTTATCTCTGTTCTAAGGGGTAAATTAAAAAAAAAAATCTAATGTTAACTGAGTAACTGAAAATATTAGCGTCTGATAAACGTATATTTCCATGTAAAAAGGTTTTCATTCACCCCTTGAGGCAGGATCATTAGTAAATCTCTAGTAATCAGGGATTCTGGTGTGTAAACAACATGTTTACTTGAATGAAAAAGATTTACTATATTTGACTGCTCATTACTTCAAAGTGACAAAAATAAAAAATCAAGGAAAATGAACAGCTTAACCCTGCATTGATTCTTATAAAAGTGTTCAATCTCTATATGTGTTGTCTAAATCCTAAAGCAATCAGCTCACTTATGGTTATGAAAAGTGGAAAAGGTTGACACTGACTGTATAGAATAGTTTATATCACTTAAGCAATCACTCTAATTCCTTAGAATTTCTTGGTGATTAATTTCTTGTCAGATATCCTTCAGCCCACTCATAACTAAATGGGATAATGTTGAAAAAAAGGATATGAATTCTTTATCATATTAAAAATCCCTGAATAATTGATTTCAGATTTGACTCATCACACCCTACCACTTCTGCTTGATATCCTTTTGGATGATGTCAAAGGGGGAGAAGGATCATGTTGATTAACTTTTTAAGAAGGATCATGTTGATTAACCGTTTAAGGCATGCATCTCTGGGAAATACATTTCTTGCAAGCATATTTCTTGAATTGCTGAATGTTTGTATGGCTGAGTTGTCACAAGTGAATGATATGGTTGTTTGCCAAGAAATGAGAATGTGTGGATGATGGTTATGGAAAATTGTGGGTGTACTTATCATGTCTATGACTTTCTTTGAAATTGGTCATATCTGTGAAAAAGTTAAAGTCACTTAATGAATCACAGTTGCCATCATCAAAAAGGGGGAGATTGTTGGATCTCTAATTTTGATGATAGCCAAATGTGATTCATTAATACCTTGAAACCATGCTTATCATGCTTACATTTTTATCTCACAATGTTTTCTTAGGTTTCCTTCTCATTACTGCTCAAAAGCACTCATTGGTGTCGACACAACTCAATTGTGTGTCGACACTAGTGCAATATCCTAGCACAATGACTTCAGAAATTACTCAATGGTGTCGACACAACTCAACTGTGTGTCGACACTAGTGCATTGTCCCAGATCAAGTCATCTGTAATTACCCAGTGGTGTCGACACAACTTAGTTGTGTGTCGACACTAGTTCAAGATTCCAGGGGACAGTTTTTGTGATAACTGGGACAGGGTGTCGACACATAGGTAAGGTGTGTCGACACAGTCTGTCTAATTTTTCTTTTTCTTTTTGATTTGATTAACAGGGACACGTGGAAGCTTTTGGGAAAGGCCTTTTTGGGCGGGAACTTCTATGCCTACATATTCCAAGATATTTTGTGGACCCATGGGCTATAAATACCCCTTATCCACTTGGCCTTAAGATGATGTCGAGCCATATACTTCTGTTAAAAAGAGACTTCGGAAAACTCCGATCCATTTTCTGAAGAAGGCTTCAACCTGGCGAATTGCTCCTAGATCTGAAGGAACCTAAGGTCTGCATACCTTGGACGATCCAATTGGAGGAAAATTTCAATCCATCTGAGTCTTCTTCCTGGAGCTGAAGCAGAGAAGCTGATCCCCACTCTTGGAGCAGAAACAGGGATCTTCGAACCAGTCCTCTTCAATTTGGAATTCAATTGCTCCGACTGGTTTCTCATTTCAATTTCATTCTACATTGTGTGTTTTTGTGAAAGTGGTGCAATCTTGTGCCCAATTTCACTTGTGTGTGGTTGAATAGGAGATTTCGATATCTCAGAGTGTGTGTGGTTCTTTGTGTTTTTCTGAACTGGAAAGATAAGCCACAATTGTGTGTGTGTGTGGATGGTGGATGTAGGATACATTGTTGTGTAATCCGAACCACCTTAAATCTTTGTGTCATTGTGGTTTTCTTATCTCTTGCGCTAGATGCTTGATAGGTTCGTCTAAATCTTATCATCTAGCTTGCCTAATTCGTTTAGAATTTCCATTATCACACAGATTTCACAATCAATTAAGTTTCTCGAAGTTTCACTTTAAGTGAATTTTAAAATTTGTGGAAATCTATTCAACCCCCCCCTTCTAGATTTCCGATAGCAGTGTTTTCCGCAACACTTCATATTGTACATTTGAGTAATATTTTCATTTGGTAACATTTTAAATTGTTCATATTGTGAAACAAGAATGTCTATTCTAGTTTGCTTAAGTTTATCAGTTCCCTCATATGTTACCTGCAATTTATCCTACATTTCTTTTGCCGATTTGCATGTTGATAATCTATTAAATTCTCTTTTTGATAAAGCACAACATAGATAATTTCTTTCTTTAAAATTTAGAGACAGTTTAACTTTCTCAGCTGGTGTAATTGCAGTAGTGCCTTGTAGCAACCTGAATTTTTGTGATAAAATAAAAATTTAAATAAAGAATTAAAACCTAGCTAAATGGATATTTAAATAGAGCATTAAATAAAACTCATTAAATGGAAAAGAGTAATGGGCTTTGCTTAATGGATCTTTTAGAATTTATTGGGTCAAAAATATGAATTTGAAAGGGGAGAATAATAAGAAAATACCCTAAATTCGGAGTTTAATTATATCATAATTGGAAAGGGATTTTAATGCATTAAATAAGCAATTAGAGTAGGAGTTGGATTCCTAAACCTACCCCATATGGATTAGCACGAATTTGGATCTCTTCCAAGTCTAAATAGAGATTGGAAAGCAAGGAAGGAAGGTGGGAGTAAGGAAATTTCGTAATTAAAAAGGAATTAGAGTAGTAGTAGGAATAGAAATACATACTTGCATAAATACACCTCTTAACTCTCTTGGGAAACCCTAGCTCGTTGCCAAGAGTTGTTGGACGTGGAGAAGAGGCTAAGGAGGAGAGGATTTCGTGGAGAGAAGAAGTGCTTGAAGCTTTTTCCCTTGTTCTTCAAGTTCTAAGCCCTAGAAGACAAACTGAGTCAAAGGTAGGCATTCTTACAAGATAAAATCCTAATATTTCGTCTGTAGATTGTTCCATACATCAGGAACAAAACTCTCAAGTTTCATAATTTTCCATCGAGCATATCTTTAGTTCTTGATTTTTCATTTTCTGCAACTTACATGACCCCGAACCCTCTTCTTAACTCTTGATCTCCTGGTATACTCAACCCCATGCAACGAGATTTTTATTGTAGGGACTGATGTATGTTAGGCATCTTTTCCCCTAAAAGCCCTAAGTTTCATCAAGCATGTTGCTCGAATTAAATCGATCTTTCTCTCTGTGTCATGTTCTGAATAACTTGTTCTTGCTCATGTTCAAACCCTGTATGAACCATGCTCTCTCTCTAATTCCGATTTACTGGAAGTACCCTTACATGTCTAGTTTAATTTGCAACTGGTTTCATGATTTTTCATCGTGTATACAATTAGTTATGATTTTCTGAACGACCTGTATCATTTTATTTTAAGTTGGTCCGCAATCCAATGTCTGGTCTAACCCCTGTCAGAGTCAGGCGCAGACCACCAGATCGTGACTGCCCGATATGTCGCCTTCTGGGGTCCGATTGCGACAGCCTACCTGTCGCGATCAAGAAGGCGACAGGTAAGCCGTCGCGTTCTCAGTACCTGATTCGCAAGTCATGTCGCGACCCTTTCCTACCCCTGTCGCGTTCACCAGGCCGTCGCGACAGTACCCATGTCGCGATCTGCCTACCCTGTCGCCATCCTCATTGGCCTATGTCGCCTTCTCAGTTTTTGATGAAAGTCCATAAAAATAATTTATGTCGCCATCCTCATTACGCCTTCTTATAGTTATACCCCCAGAAAAAAACTTGTTTTAAAAAGAATGGAGCTACATTGAATGATTTAAAATACATATTCACGACATCTTTTCTATCTACAATTTCATGACACATGCACACACTTGAAACCATCAAAATATGGCTTAATTAGCATGAACATGTGACATAATACGTCTGGTAATTTATGCAATTGAATTTCCTTACTTGTAAATGAACTTGTCCTCAATTTTCGCGTTGTTTTGAAACACCGATCTCGACGCTCCACTGTTCTAGAATTCCTCTAGAACGTCGAGCACCTGTTTTATATACACACTTTACTTGGCTTGTGGTGAACTCTCCGTCGGATATTCCTTTCGCCGGACTAGTGAACTCTTGCACAAGGCCTCCGTAAGTCTCCTCTGATCATGGATTCCCATATGGTCGACGAGCCGGTTGTACCCTAATACCTATGATACCCTTTAGGGATTTATATGATCCAAACGGCTATTAGAAGTTCGCTCTTACCTTAAATCACGCCGGACCTCTGGACCTGTGCATAACAAGGCCCGTGGTAGGGTCGTGAGTTCCACCTGACTGCCAACACCAAGTGCGCGTGTTGTGCAACTGTTACTATCGCCTGATTACTCGACGTATTACGTGCAATGTCCACTAGCTCTCATCTATACTCTACTCGCTCACCTACTCACGTTCACTCCACTAACTCATCTATTCATCTAGTGCTCTTATCTATTTCTTGGTACTCTATATTGGCCATTGACTGATTGTCTAAAGATAAACAATATAAAGGGCCCGATCTGGTCCTGGGATGTGCGCTCGAAAGTGATAGTGCCCATGGGAGTTAAATGATCAGAGTGTTTGACATTACACTCAAGTGCTATCTATCTCGACTATCTATATGACAATCAAAGCACAAAAGTGCTATACTCTCTCGATGTCTAGAATGACAAACAAGTGCTATACTCGTCGTGCTATTACCATACTTGTGCTAGTTGTGCTATGGCCTTCTTGCTATTCGTGCTATATTCGATACTTGTGCTATTTTTGGAAACTATACTCGATCTCGTGCTATTGTGCTATCCTGTTACATGTGTGCTATCTCTTGCTATATTTTGACTCTCTTGTACCTTCTCTCTTTAGACACTCTGCCATTAAATGCGTTAATTATTTAAAGCTTGCTTGAGCCTAAGATTTAAGTCTTACTGGGCGTTATCGCTCACCCTACGTTATTTAATGTTGTGTTCTCAGGTGAGACCGAAGATGACACATACACTCACGAGGAAGGGAATGAGCAAGAGTGAAGCCAGGAGTACCCTCGAGTCGTTATGTTATCTTAGAGTCGTAGTTAGTTATTTCCCTTTTATTGCAATGTAATTAGGCCCTATAGAATGGCTCTGATATTAGTGGTTGTAACTAGACATTGGAAAAGTATTAATGAGAAAGAATTGCTTTAGTAATATTCACTGTGCAATGGTTTGATGTCTAGTACTCGCTATATACCTTTTTCTTGCAACTGCCTTCGCACTCCGATATTCTGCGTCGGGGCGTGACATGCCTTCATCAAGAGTAATAACAAAATCACCTTGGTCTATTACTTGCCACAGATCAAAGTTAGTGCCTCTGATGAAACATTCCATTCGCATCTTCTAGTATGGTAGTACTCCCCATCGAAGAATGATGGTCTAGTAACTGACTGACCTTCATAGTTGTGAGCTTTAGTTGCCATCTCTTCTCAAATCTTTCGATTCTTCTGAGAAGACCTCGCTCTAATACCACTTGTTAGATCGAGATGCCACAAATGTTGTCCTAGAGGGGGGTGAATAGGACTTCTTGCGCTTTAAAAAATCTATCTGCAAATAAATAATAGTAAATGGAGTTGTTAGTACTTAGTGTGGTGTGTGTGAACAAGTGAAAACTTGGCGGAAACAATCACACAAATGCACATGAGAATTTATCTTAGTTTGGCCCTTCCCACATGGAAGTCCTACGTCCAGTCCCCAGGAAAAAACACTTGGGATTTCACTAACTGCCAAGCGCACTTGGCCTTCTCTCAACTGAGAGGTAATACAACCACTTGCAGACCAGCAAGTCTTCCCTTCACCAAGGGGTACAAGACTACCTACACTTGTAGGTCTTCCCTTCAAAAGAGGGGCACTGTAGAGTACAAACCCCCTGCGGGTTATCTTACACAGAAGTATGAAAACTTGTGTGTCTGCTCAACAGCAATAAGCAAAACACAAAATTCAGAAAGAGAAACTAATGAAAGTGGATCTCAAGCTCTTTCTGAAACAGCAAGGTGGACTGAGAAGGTCTATAATGCAGTGGGCCACCAAGGAAGAAGACTTCTCAACGCCAATGGAGAGCATGCAGGTCGAGGATTGAAGTGTGGCTCTCTTTTCCTTTCAGTGGCTCTTCTTGCTTTTTTGATAAGAATGGAATGTAAGCTTCTATCTTCTTCTATGTGCGTATATATCTCTGTCTTTTGTTTTTCTTGTTATTCAAACTTTAAGCTTCGGCTTCGTATATATGAGGTTCAAATTTGCCCGTTTGAATCTACCCGTTGGAAGCTAGCCGTTGAAGGATATTCGTTGGAGCTTTGGATGTTGATGTCTTTGAGATTTCTGTCATGACACTCATTTCTTTTAGGTCTAGGGGATCCAACGTCTTCATGCTATGTGGGTAGCATCATGGCTTGATGGACAACTACAAGAAGTTTGTGTGAGAGACAAGCTCATGGCTAAAGGCTCGCATACTTCATTAAATGTTCTGCAAGCCTGAAAGGACAAGATGAAAACATATGCCTCCATACATACCTTCGGAGGTAGGTGAGATAAAAGAGTATAAAGTATGAAGAAGTTCATATAGACGTTCAGAACATTTAAGGATGAGCAGACAGATACACACAATTTCTTTCTGAAAGTCATGGGGTTTCTCACAGAGGTAGGTAGGTTCTGGCAGATAGCCCACACAACTTATACTTATCAAGCATTTAATTCTTGATCATCTTTCGACTAGAGATCAATTTATCTTCCTGTCAGTGGAAGAGGTAACAATTATATCTCATACATTATAGATCCCAAAAAGGATATTTCTCAGGTGAATAATATTGAATAAAATATTTTTCCCGCCAAAAATATAATTGAATTTTATATTAACTAAATGAAAATGAATTTTAAGGAAACAATGTAAAACTCATGTAATGATGTACATTAAGTTGTGCTCACTGATAGAGACTTAAAAGATCATCTAAGTATAGATATACAGAAGTTGATATGAGAAACTTCGACTTTCAAGAAGTCGGAGTAAGAAATAGCAATACAACTGTAACAGATAATGAACTTTGACTTTAGAAGAAATACAGCTACTTCGACTTTGTTGAAGTCGGAGTAAGGAAACAATGACTTTGACTTCGTGGGAAGTTGGAGTAAAGATCAAGCAGAATTCAACTTCTAAGAAGTCGGAGTACGTCCAACTTCGACTTTCAAGGAGTCGGAGTAAGGCTCAATAGATAACCAATTGGTACAAAGACTTCGACTTATCAGAAGTCAGAGTAGGTCCGACTTTGACATTTCAGAAGTCGGAGTGCTACCAGTTGTTTATCAATCAAAGCATGACTTCGACTTTTCAAGAGTTGGAGTCTGGAGTTGGAGTTAGTATGATATACATTGTATGTTGTGGACTTAGAAAATTTCATTGTGTTGATACTTAGGTTATGTGTAAGCATAAATTTTGGCAGAAATAAGTTTGTATAAAATAAGACCTTTTTGACTTATTGTTTTTCATAAATGGAAATTGCGGCGACCCTCCTTATACCGGTACGATTATACCAATCCACGTCGGTATATTGAGTCTCATCACAGTGGGACATTTACCCAAGCATTAACACACATGATTGAGATGTACACAAATATGAATACAGAGTAGCGGAAGTAAAAGAACTATTGTCTTTTCATTTCATCATCCACATTAAACATACATGATCCATATAACAATTTAAGGAACTAAGTCCACATAATGAAATACAAAATTCAAATTACATTGTTCGTCCACAAATTACATAAGCTTCAATTACATAAGTCTCAATTACATACTATGAAAGTGAAAGTACAATGATGGTGACTCCACAATACTCTACTCACCTCGCTCGGAGTCACTCTCAACGGGCTCCTCCAAGGAAGTAGGGTCACTTGCTAAACCTATACGCCGAAGCAAGAGTGAGTCTAAAAGACTCAGCAAGTAAACTCCATACACATCATACATGCATACATCACATGCATGCCTTACATTCAATTTCATTAACTCAAAACATGTAGCATGGTTGAACAATGTTAAGAAAATAATCTATCATGATATTTCTACCAATTTCGTAACACAAGATACATAGTTTATGTCATTCCAAAATAAAATACCTACCACATGCTTTCTACTTATCTATCCACATAAGAGATACATTTACATTTAAGCTACAATACGATAGCAAATTCAGCAAGGGATTTTCACACATAAGAAGGAAATGCTCCGAACATGGATTCTACATACTTTTCACATGTAAATCACCATTATAAACACATTAAGTTTGCTGTTTTGACATGAATCTAACATTATCATATCATAAATCACAATTTCACATTCTAACACATTGGTTTCACATGTTTACACATTTACACGTTCACATGTTCACTTACACATTACACATTCACATGTTCACACTACATAATTTCACATATACACATTCACATTGTTCACATTTAGATGTCGTGACACATAGTCTAAACCACCACTAGAAGGACACATTCACATAACACATAACACATAGACGTCACCTAGGCAACACAGTGACGGCTCTTGGTACTGTGCAGACCGGGAGAAGTAATCTCCACCCTAACCAGTGGTACTTGTCCACCTCCAGGATTTCATCCTAATGCCCTTAGGATTTTAACACATTGAACCTTCCCGTGGGGACTTTTCCACGGTACAGTTCCACAGCCCTCTATGGAAGCAGTGTCACACATGGCACAATTTACACATTTTCCCATTTAACACACGCACAATTTTACACAATTAACACACCATTTCCATTTTCGCACTCATGCACGTGGTTCAATTTTTTCCCTAACATGATACTACTATTAACAGAATTTAACACTTAGGAATCTGCACTAATCATGTTTGAAATTTATTAACGATCATAATCACAACAAGCATGCTTTAATAACTCACTTTGACATGAAAATATCACAATATCATCTACTGTTGCCCAATTCATACGAAAATTTAACGACATGCTGTTTGCAGGTTTCAGATCACACATGCAAATTCTCACATTTTTTCTGAGCTGTATTGAATTTACAGAAAATAAAATACTCATTCACATGCTATTCATAAATCAATTTATCATAAAATCACAATGTCATGGTCGAAACTAACAGTTCACAAACCTATGTCCAATATTCACACCATCACAAAAAATTTTCCCAAATTATTATGCAACATACCATTTACTGGAATTTTAAAACAACCTACATATGCTCCCTATTTTTTTTTATACAGAAATTATAAAAAATAGCATGGTCATGGGAAAATTCCCAGATTTTCAGAACCAGGGCTGACATACATACACATCACCCAAAAATTTTATGGCACTGAAATTTTGTATAGATCATATGAACAGAAATCTTTCACATTCAAGACCTCATCCAATGTGCCTTTCACATAAATCTAACAATTTATACTAATTACAGAAATGCATAAAAATCTCACAACACATTCCATTATCTATTTTACATAACGTATAAAGTTTAAAATATATCCTCATGCGAAGGAAATCTGTAAAATAATCATATAGAAGGGAGAACAGCTCACTGTTCTATCCTGAAAAACTAAATGGCAAAGGCTGGCCGTTCACAGAGGTTAACGGCAGCATCGTTTGCCGCCAAATGAAGAGCTTAACGGCAAGAGATCTTGTCGTTAAGTTCCTGTCTGTGTAGAAACACAGACCGAACTCCAAAGATGGGTGAATGTAGGGGTTCCAGGACACGAAATAAATCTCAGAAAATACCTAAGACCTACTAGACATACACATGGACAACGGGTAAGGGTTACTTGCCTCAGTAAAAGTCTCCAAGGGGATCTAAATGGTTGAGGAAGCTTTCCTTGGGCAGTGCCAAGAAGTCTCCACAATCCTCTTGCTCTGTGTTCTAGGTTGATGTAAGCTGCAACCAGTCGTTGGAGAAGCCTTCCTCTAGGTCCAGACTCCCTCCTAGTCATGGTAGAACACTAGAAGAAGCCTCCAATCGCCGGATCAAAGCCCACAAAGATCAGGTTTTCTCTTGTTCTCTCACAGTTAGGGTTTCCCTTTTGCAAAGAGCCAAGAGAGCTCTTTCAGTCACAAGGAGAGGTGTTTTATAAGCTAGGGTCTTGGGGTTTCACGTACTGTTGATGGGAGAGCCGTTGGAGACGTCTCCCCAATCGGTGAGCAAGACCAACCCGAAATTTCTGGATCTGCTGCGCACAGAAATTCAGAGAAGTAAACGTCCACATACATGGCCGTCTACTTTAGTGTTGGCGTCCATTGACATGGACGTTTACTCATCATAAACGTCCACTGATGTTGCCGCCAATTTGCTCTTCGGCCAAAACTTAAAACCCATGCAGAAAACCATATGTACACTATGTATATGCATGCAATATATGTAGTATAACATACACACTACTACACCATGCAACCGAACAATATTTACAACTAACATACACATGCATACTAATATGTACGTAGATATCTACATATGCATACATGAAGTTACACACAAGCGTGACTCAACACGCGGCAAAACAAAAATGACAATAATTTTGAGGGTTTAAACAACACTACTCGAACAAATGAGGATACTTCTTCCTCATCGCATCCTCAAGCTCCCAAGTAGCCTCCTCCCGCGAGAAGTTCCGCCATAGAACCTTCACCGACGTAATACTCTTGTTCTGGAGATGCTGGACCTTCCGGTCAAGAATAGCTACTGGCTGCTCCACATATGACAGATCTGGCTGGATCTCCACTGGCTCGTGAGTAATAACATGAGACGGATCTCGAACATACTTCCTGAGCATAGATACGTAGATAAAAGGATGAACGCCAGCTAAAGCCGGAGGCAAAGCTAGCGCGTAAGCCACGCTACCTAAACGCCTGAGAATCTCATACGGGCCAATGAATCTGGGACTTAATTTGCTATGCCTGCCAAACCTGACGACACCTCGAGTAGGTGAAATCTTCAAAAAGTCATGCTCACCCACCTCGAACTCCAAATCCTTCCTCCTGTTGTCGGCATAGCTCTTCTGCCTATCATGTGCCGCAACAAGCCTCTTCCTGATAAGCTGAATCTTATCCGAAGTCTCCTGAACTAACTCCGGACCGATCAACTGCCTATCGCCGGTCTCCTCCCAATATAAAGGAGATCTGCAAGGCCTTCCATACAACGCCTCAAATGGAGCCATACCAATGCTCGCATGAAAACTGTTGTTATATGCGAACTCCACTAGAGGTAATTGGCGCTCCCAATCATCCTTCCAATCCACCACACACGCCCTCAAGATATCCTCGAGCATCTGGATAGTCCTCTCAGACTGTCCATCTGTCTGGGGATGAAACGCCGAACTGAGCTTCAGCTCCGAACCTAAAGCATCCTGAAGACCCTTCCACAACCTCGAAGTAAATCTCGGATCTCGTTTCGAAATGATCAACTTCGGCACACCATGCAATCTAATAATGCTACTGACATACAATCTAGCCAAGCTCTCTACTAACTGCTTCTTCTTCATAGGCAAGAAATGCACAGTCTTCGAGGATCTATCCACGAGTCATTACCCCGTCTGGATCGAGACAAACCCGAAACAAAATCCATAGTGACAGCTTCCCACTTCCATAATGGGATTTCCATCTTCTGCATAAGACCAGATGGTCGCTGCCGCTCGGCTTTCACTTGCTGACATACTAGACACCTAGATACATAATCGGCTACATCTCTCTTCATGCCAGACCACCAAAAAGACCTCTTCAAATCCTGGTACATCTTGGTGTTACCTGGATGAATAAAGAATCTCGACCTATGAGCTTCTGCTAAAACATGCTCACGGACATCTACCATGTCTGGAACACACACTCGGTGATGGAATCTAATCACACCATCCTCATCACGAGCAATGCCTACCTTACCCACTAACTCTTGGAGTCTAGGGTCGGCTTTATATTGCTCGATCACCTCATACAACACCGAAGACCTAAGGGACAACTGAGCCGCAAAAGCCTGACATAAGGGCTCTAACTCAGTCATCGCACACGCCGCATTCTCCAACATCTTCCAGTCCTGCTGGAGCGAAGACCTCCTCCTGCTAAGAGCATCCGCTACGACATTCGCCTTTCCTGGATGATATTGAAGATCGAAGTCATAGTCCTTGAGGAACTCAATCCATCTCCTCTGCCGTAGGTTTACTTCCTTCTGGGAGAAGAGATACTTCATGCTCTTATGGTCAGTGAACACTTCAAATCTGACACCATAAAGATAGTGCCTCCAGATCTTTAGTGCATGAACCACTGCCGCAAGCTCCAAATCATGAGTTGGATAGTTACACTCATGCTCCTTCAATTGGCGAGAAGCATACGCCACTACCCTTCCTTGCTGCATTAGCATACAGCCTAAGCCAATCCGAGATGAATCCGTATAAATGGCAAAACCTTCAGCACCACTAAGTAATACCAATACCGAAGTGGAAGTAAGCTTAGCCTTCAATAATTGAAAGCTACTCTCACATGTCTCGGACCACACAAACTTCACCCTTTTTCTGGTAAGCTGAGTCAATGGGGCGGCGATGGATGAAAATCCCTCAATGAATCGCCGATAGTAACCAGCCAAACCAGAAAACTACGAATCTCCGAAGGGGTCTTGGGGTCTCCCAATCCATAATTGCTGGACCTTTGCTAGATCAACTGCTACACCAGCACCGGAGATAACATGCCCAAGAAAATGAACCTCGCGCAACCAAAAATCGCACTTGCTGAATTTTGCATACAACTTGTGCTCACGGAGAACCTCTAACACTACCCTCAAATGTTGACGGTGTGTGGCCTCATCCGGAGAGTAGACCAACACATCATTGATAAATACCACAACAAAGCTATCTAAGTACGGCCTAAAAACCCTGTTCATGAGATCCATGAACGCTGCAGGGGCGTTGGACAATCCGAAAGGAAGGACCAAAAACTCATAATGTCCATAACGGGTTCTAAACGCCGTCTTGGACACATCCTCACTCCTAATCCTCAACTGATGATAACCAGATCGCAAATCGATCTTAGAAAAGACTGATGCATTTTGCAGCTGGTCAAACAAATCATCAATACGAGGTAAGGGATACCTGTTCTTCACTGTCATTTGGTTTAGCTTCCTATAATCGATGCATAACCTAAGTGATCCATCCTTCTTCTTTACGAACAAGACAGGTGCGCCCCAAGGGGAAACACTAGGGCGAATAAATCCCTTAACTAGAAATTCCTGCAACTACCTCCTTAACTCGGCTAACTCTGCAGGTGCCATCCGATATGGAGCCTTCGAGATAGGAGAGGTGCCCGGAAGCAACTCTATGGTGAACTCTATCTCTCTATCCGGTGGCAATCTAGAAAAATCATCGGGAAAGACGTCTGGAAAATCCTGCACTACCTCGATCTCTACAAGAGTAGGTGGCTCACCAGCCTCGGGTACTAATACTACGCTGGCAAGAAAAGCGTCACAACCCTTGTTTACCATGCGCATCACCTTCATGGCAGAGATGACCAACTTTCCCGCCAAGTTTCTTGGCAAGGGATGAGAGAACTCGTCCTCACCAGGAATGTGGAAAACAATCCTCTTCCGACGACAATCTACTAACACATAGTGCTCATCTAGCCAATCCAGACCAAGAATAGCATCATAGTCCTTCATCCTTAGCAAGAAGAAACACCCATCTAAAACCCTATCCTCAATACACACAGGTAATGACGGAATACACTTCCCAGTCGATACTGTACCCGCAGGTGTGTGTATAGACAATGGGACTTCTAAATCCTCAGACTCTACGCCTGACTCTATAGCTAACTGCCTAGCAAGCCGCTCAGAAATGAACGAGTGAGTGGCACCCGTATCAAAAAAAACTCGAGCGTGCACACCTAGAAGTAAAACCGTACCTTCGGTGACATGCTCCGCCTGCTCGGCGTCCTCTCGTGCTAGGGCAAACATTCGAGCTTGGGCTCGAGGCCTTCCCGGTCTTCCTGTAGCTGGCGCTGCTGCTGCTACCACTGCTGGAGTTGGCGCTCCGCGCTGGACTCCCTGCTGAAGTCTCGGACAATCCTTGATCTTGTGGTCACTGCTCCCGCACTTCAAGCATTTTCCCTCTACCATCCAACACTCCGTACACCGTGTGTCTTCCCGCAATGGGGACACTCCTTCTTCACACCAGGGGAACGTTGAGAAGGTACTTGAGTACTGCTGGCTGCCACTGGGCGCTGCGGTGTCTGGTATGCTGTCTTCTTCTTATCCTGCCGCTGGAAAGGGGCCGCAGGTCTCTTCTGCAAAGCTTTCTTCTCCTCGAGGTACTGCTCCATTTCACCCTCCTGCCTGCAAGCAGCGCTAAGGGCCTCGTCCAAGGTACGATGATCGAACGCCACTAGCCTCATCCTCAGTGATGGCTTAAGGCCCATCACAAACTTCTTTGCCTTCCTGCGCTCATCAGTTACTATGTGAGGTGCATACTTAGATAACTCAGAAAACCTGGCCTCGTACTCGAGTACAATCATGGAGCCCTGAGTCTAGGAAAGGAACTCCTTCTCCATCCTGTCCTGGATATGCTGGGGGACGAACTTGGCCCGAAAGAGCCTCATGAACTCGTCCCAAGCAACGTCAATAGCACCATCCTCGAATCGGGTACGCAGTAAGGAAGCCCACCACACATCAGCTCTCTCCTGCAACACAACCTTCATAAGCACCAACTAACAGCTCTAATTTAATAGGATAAGCAAGCATATAAAACAAACACATACATGTAGCATATAGGTGGCTAAAGTAACCTTGTCCTCGTCCGCACACCTAACAGTCCGGAAGATCTTCTCGATCTCCCTCATCCAGCTCTCGGCTAGTAATGGGTCGCTCTCCCCCTTAAAAGAGGGTGGCAACATCCTCTTGAATCTTTCCATGATGGAGGGTCCACCATGGTCCTGAGCTTGGGGAACTGGAACCTGGGCCTGCTACAACAAACAACAAGCAATGCATATTCAACACAACATCATGCAATTAAATAAAACAAACTATTCTTTATTTTTATTATTCCAACCTGAGCCTCCATCTGAGCCTGGAGTGCAGCCTGGGTGTGGGCCTGCGTCTTCATGGCATGCACTAGACCCTGCATGAACACTCCATAATCCATAGGTGGCGGTGGGGGAAGTACAGGACCCTGAGGTGCCGGGGCCTGCTGCTCAGTCTGCTCCTCACGCCTCGGCTCGCCCTTATGAACAGGAACACCACCACGTCTACCGCGTGAAGCCATATGCTGCAGTAATTTAGCCACTATTAGAGACTACGTTATTTAGTCCCTAACCACTTCCTTATCTATCTTTCATTCATTATTAATCAATTCTACACATGTGGACAACTCTATAAAGACTTAGCATGTAATGGCGATGATGACTTATGTATATTTATGTACAATCTCGACCAGTCGTCTCTGATACCAATCTCTGTGGCGACCCTCCTTATACCGGTACGATTATACCAATCCACGTCGGTATAGTGAGTCTCGTCACAGTGGGACATTTACCCAAGCACTAACACACATGATTGAGATGTACACAAATATGAATACATAGTAGTGGAAGTAAAAGAACTATTGTCTTTTCATTTCATCATCCACATTAAACATACATGATCCATATAACAATTTAAGGAACTAAGTCCACATAATGAAATACAAAATTCAAATTACATTGTTTGTCCACAAATTACATAAGCTTCAATTACATAAGTCTCAATTACATACTATGAAAGTGAAAGTACAATGATGGTGACTCGAAAACACTCTACTCACCTCGCTCGGAGTCACTCTCAACGGGCTCCTCCAAGGAAGTAGGGTCACCTGCTAAACCTATACGCCGAAGCAAGAGTGAGTCTAAAAGACTCAGCAAGTAAACTCCATACACATCATACATGCATACATCACATGCAAGCCTTACATTCAATTGCATTAACTCAAAACAGGTAGCATGGTTGAACAATGTTAAGAACAATCTATCATGATATTTCTACCAATTTTGTAACACAAGATACATGGTTTATGTCATTCCAAAATAAAATAGCTACCACATACTTTCTACTTATCTATCCACATGAGAGATACATTTACATTTAAGCTACAATATGATAGCAAATTCAGCATGGGATTTTCACACATAAGAAGGAAATGCTCCTAACATGGATTCTACATACTTTTCACATGTAAATCACCATTATAAACACATTAAGTTTGTTGTTTTGACATGAATCTAACATTATCATATCATAAATCACAATTTCACATTCTAACACATTGGTTTCACATGTTTACACATTTACGCGTTCACATGTTCACTTACACATTACACATTCACATGTTCACACTACATAATTTCACATATACACATTCACATTGTTCACATTTAGATGTCGTGACACATAGTCCAAACCACCACTAGAAGGACACATTCACATAACACATAACACATAGACGTCACCTAGGCAACACAGTGACGGCTCTTGGTACTGCGCAGACCGGGAGAAGTAATCTCCACCCTAACCAGTGGTACTTGTCCACCTCCAGGATTTCATCCTAATGCCCTTAGGATTTTAACACATTGAACCTTCCTGTGGGGACTTTTCCACAGTACAGTTCCACAGCCCTCTATGGAAGCAGTGTCACACATGGCACAATTTACACATTTTCCCATTTAACACACGCACAATTTTACACAATTAACACACCATTTCCATTTTCGCACTCATGCACATGGTTCAATTTTTTCCCTAACATGATACTACTGTTAATAGAATTTAACACTTAGGAATCTGCACTAATCATGTTGGAAATTCATTAACGATCATAATCACAACAAGCATGCTTTAATAACTCACTTTTACATGAAAATGTCACAATATCATCTACTGTTGCCCAATTCATACGAAAATTTAACCACATGTTGTTTGCAGGTTTCAAATCACACATGCAAATTCTCACATTTTTTCTGAGCTGTATTGAATTTACAAAAAATGAAATACTCATTCACATGCTATTCATAAATCAATTTATCATAAATTCACAATGTCATGGTCGAAACTAATAGTTCACAAACCTGTGTCAAATATTCACACCATCACAGAATTTTTTCCCAAATTATTATGCAACATACCATTTACTGGAATTTTAAAACAACCTACATATGCTCCCTATTTTTTTTATACAGAAATTATAACAAATAGCATGGTCATGGGAAAATTCCCAGATTTTCAGAACCAGGGCTCACATACATACACATCACCCAAAAATTTTATGGCACTGAAATTTTGCATAGATCATATGAACAGAAATCTATCACATTCAAGACCTCATCCAACGTGCCTTTCACATAAATCTAACAATTTATACTAATTACCGAAATGCATAAAAATCTCACAACACATTCCATTATCTATTTTACATAACGTATAAAGTTTACAATATATCCTCATGCGAAGGAAATATGGAAAATAATCATATAGAAGGGAGAACAGCTCATTGTTCTGTCCTGAAGAACTAAACAGCAAAGGCTGGCCGTTCACAGAGGTTAACGGCAGCATCGTCTGCCGCCAAATGAAGAGCTTAATGGCAAGAGATCTTGCCGTTAAGTTCCTATCTGTGCAGAAACACAGACCGAACTCCAAAGATGGGTGAATGTAGGGGTTCCAGGACACGAAATAAATCTCAGAAAATACCTAAGACCTACTAGACATACACATGGACAACGGGTAAGGGTTACTTGCCTCAGTAAAAATCTCCAATGGGATATAAATGGCTGAGGAAGCTCTCCTTGGGCAGTGCCAAGAAGTCTCCACAATCCTCTTGCTCCGGGTTCTAGGTTGATGTAAGTTGCAACCAGTCGTTGGAGAAGCCTTCCTCTAGGTCCAGACTCCCTCCTAGTCGTGGTAGAACACTGGAAGAAGCCTCCAATCACCGGATCAAAGCCCACAAAGATCAGGTTTTCTCTTGTTCTCTCACAGTTAGGGTTTCCCTTTTGCAAAGAGCCAAGAGAGCTCTTTTAGTCACAAGGAGAGGTGTTTTATAAGCTAGGGTCTTGGGGTTTCACGCACTGCTGATGGGAGAGCCGTTGGAGACGTCTCCCCAATCGGTGAGCAAGACCAACCCGGAATTTCTGGATCTGCTGCGCACAGAAATTCTGAGAAGTAAACGTCCACATACATGGCCGTCTACTTTAGTGTTGGCGTCCATCGACATGGACGTTTACTCATCATAAACGTTCACTGATGTTGCCGCCAATTTGCTCTTCGGCCAAAACTTAAAACCCATGCAGAAAACCATATGTACACTACGTATATGCATGCAATATATGTAGTATAACATACACACTACTACACCATGCAACTGAACAATATTTACAACTAACATACACATGCATACATAAGTACACCTAGCTAATATGTACGTAGATATCTACATATGCATACATGAAGTTACACACAAGCGTGACTCAACATGCGGCAAAACAAAAATGACAAAATTTCGAGGGTCTTACAATAATGGCGAAGATATTAAAAGGTTTTGTCATAGCAAAAAATATTATGATAAATGTTTAACAATTATATTATAAAAATAGATAGGAGTAGTTGCTCAACACACTTCCTTGGCATGTCATCTCAGGCGCTGGAGTTGTTGTTGATCCGGTGAAGGTTCAGGCGGTGTTAGAGTGGGAGACTCTGAGGACACCATCTGAGATCAGGAGTTTTCTTGGGTTAGCAGGCTATTACAGACGATCCATTGAAGGCTTTGCCTCCATAGCAGCACCTTTGACCAAGCAGACCAGAAAAAGGGGTTAAGTATGTGTGGTTTGAGGATTGTGAGAGCAGTTTCCAAAAGCTGAAGACAAGACTGACATCTGCACTCATGTTGATTTTGCCTAGTGGTGCTGAAGGTTTTGCGATCTATTCGGATGATTCACAGATAGGTCTTGGTTGTGTTCTGATGCAGCATGGTAATGTAGTTTCCTATGCTTCTCTCCAATTAAAGGAGCATGAGCATAACTATCCGACCCATGATTTGGAGTTAGCAGCTGTGGTCCATGCACTGAACATCTGGAGACACTACCTTTATGGTGTCAAGTTCGAGGTGTTCACAGATCATAAGAGCTTGAGGTAGATTTTCTCTCAGAAGGAGTTGAACCTGCGGCAGAGAAGGTGGATTGAATTTCTTAAAGACTATGACTTCGAGCTTCAATACCATCCAGGGAAGACGAATGTATTGGCAGATGCACTCAGCAGGAAGATGTCCTTACTTCAGCAGGAGTGGAAGATGCTAGAGGATGCGGCATGTGCTATGACCGAACTAGAGCCACAGTTGTGTTAGGCTTTTGTGGCACAGTTGTCTATCCGATCCACGGTGTTGGACGAGGTGATTGAGCAGCAAGGAGCCGATCCTAGACTTCAAGAGAAGGTGGGCAAGGCAGGCATTGCTCATGATGAGGACGGTGTTATTAGATTTCAGCACTGAGTGTGTGTACCTGATGTTGTGGAAATTCATGAGCAAGTACTTGCTGAAGCTCACAGGTCACGGTTCTCTATTCATCTAGGCAACACCAAGATGTACCAGGATTTGAAGAGATCCTTCTGGTGGTCAGGCATGAAGAAGGATGTGGCAGAGTTTGTATCTAGGTGTTTGGTGTGTCAGTAGGTTAAGGCCGAGCATCAGAGACCATAAGGCCTTATGCAGAAGATGGAGATACCGGTGTGGAAGTGGGAGGCAATCACCATGGATTTTGTGACAGGTTTGCCCAGGTCGGCTAAGGGCAATGACTCTATTTGGGTGGTTGTAGACTGTTTCTCCAAGACAGCTCACCTCTTGCCCATGAGGAAGAAACAATATGTGGAGAGCTTGGCAAGGCTGTATGTCAGCAGCATTGTGAGATCGCATGGTGTGCCGAAGTCTATTATCTCTAACAGAGACCCGCAGTTTACATCGAGGTTGTGGCAGGGTCTTCAGGAGGCTTTGGGTTCTCAGTTGAAGCTCAGTTTGACATTTCACCCTCAGATAGACGGTCAGTCTGAGAGGATGATTCAGACGCTCAAGGACATGTTGAGAGCATGCGTGCTTGATTGGAAGGGCGACTAGGAACGTCACCTACCTCTTATGGAGTTTGCCTACAACAACAATTTTCATGCAAGTATGGGCATGGCTCCATTCGAGGCTTTGTATGGTCGGCCCTATAGGTCTCCTTTGTGCTGGGAGGAGACAGACGATAGGCAGTTGGTTGGATCGGAATTGGTGCAAGAAACTCCAGATAAGATTCAGCTCATCAAGCAGAGTTTGGTTGCAACACAGGATAGGTAAAAGAGCTACGACGACAACAGAAGGAAGGACTTTGAGTTCGAGGTTGGCGAGCATGTTTTCCTCAATATTTCACCTACACGAGGCGTGTTCAGGTTTGGGAGGCATAGCAAGCTGAGTCCGAGATTCATTGGCCTGTGTGAGATTCTCAGGAGGATGGGCAGTGTGGCGTTCGAACTAGTTTTACCCCCAGCGCTAGAAAGTGTGCACCCTATCTTCCACGTGTCTATGCTCAGGAGATACGTGTGGGATCCGTGACATGTCAGCAGTCACGAGCTAGTGGAGCTTCAGCCAGACTTGTCTTTTGTAGAGTGACCAGTGGCCATCCTAGATTGGAAGGTTCAGCACCTTAGGAACAAGGCTATTGCATCCGTGAAGGTGTTGTGGAGAAACTACTCGCGAGAGGAGGCTACATGGGAACTTGAGGAGGCCATGAAGAAGCAGTATCCCCATCTATTTGGTTAGTACTCTTGCTCTAACTTCGAGGACAAAGTTTTCTTTTAGGGAGAGAGGGTGTAAGGCCCTCAATTTCTATGCATGGTATGACTATCTTGATGCTTTATTGTTCTACCCGAAATCTCTTCTTAATGTCAATATCCCTTGACGTTAAGGGCTAGTTGACGGCAGAACTTGTGTCGTTTACCTTGAGGCCAGAAGATCTAGACGTCAACATCGATTGATGCCTATTTCTGGTTGACGGAAGCTATGTGGTTGTTTACTTCTCCAGTTGTGTTTGGGATTCCAAATCTGAAACTGTCCCATTTTCTCCGGAAACTGATTAGGAAACCTCCCCCCCCCCAACGGTCAGGACTCTTATGACCTAGGATTCCCATGACTCTATTGCCTATTTAACCAAGACATCTCGGCTAGGAGAGGACTTTGGTTCAGAAGAAAGGTTTTCTAGGTTTCGGGGAGAGAAAGAGAGAACTTGTGAGGGTTGATCCGGCGATTTGAAGGCTTCACCAACGATCGCCAGTGATAGGGAGACTCTACTGAAGGTGGAGAAGGTCTCCTAATGCCGGGGGATCGATTGCATAAGCGTGGAAGTCGAATCAAGGCAGGGAACATCATGTAAGGCCCTCGAACTTTGTTCATATTACTCGAATCTTGTCATATTATGCTTATTTTATTTGTTGCATATTATAATTATTTATTTACTTATGTGCATATGTAAATACATGTTTATTTATGTACATATAGTATTTATTTAACTCTGTGCACATTATATTTAAATAAGACTGTACATATTATATGTATCTATATGGTGTATATTGGTTATTGGATGTTTTGTGTTTCTGCCGAAATCCCTGTTAACGTCAACATCCATTGACGTTAAGGGCAGGTTGATGGCAGTCAGTGTGCCGTTGACTTCATGTTGACGTCCAAATTGATGGACGCTGATTTCTTGTTAACGGTAACAATGTGGCCGTTACTTCTTCAGTTTTGTTGCGATTCCAGATCTAAAAACGGCTGTGTTTTCCCCAGTTCTTGATTAGGAAACCCACCTCCAACGGTAGGAAACCTAATGTAACGCGTATTCCGAACCATTAGTCCTATAAAACACTTAGTTTTCACTCAGATTAGGTCTTTTTGGCTTAAGGAAAACCTAGGGTTTTGCTGTGAGAAAAAATTGAATTTTGCAAAGCTTGATCCGGCGTGTGTGGGCTTCTTCCGGTGATCTGCAATGACTGGGAGGTGCCCCTTGCATTGTTGAGGCTTTCCCGACTCTGGAGATCGATCTACATCAACAAAAGGACCAGATCTGGGAGGAGTTTTCTACATCTTCTTGGCTTGGCCGAGGAGTGCTTCTGCGACTAATTAATCCCTTTAGAGAATTATTCACAGGCAAGTAATCGAGGGGTCTCATCCCTATACATGTTCCTTGTTGCCCAGCTAGCTAGCCCAGAGGGGGGGGTGAATGGGTTATAAAACTTCGATCTTTGATTAAAACCTGTTTACTGAAAAGATTGCACACCTTAATAACAAGGTTAGAGTTAGAACAAACAAGATAACAATCACACAAAACACATCCACAAGACACAAGGATTTTATCCTGGTTCGGAACTCCTCTCCACAGGAGACCTACGTCCAGTCCCTGAGCAATACCTCAGGATTTTACTATCAAGGGTACAATCCCCCTTAAGGATCCTTACACCCAGCCTCAACTGGTCTTCCTTCAGCCTGAAGGGAACAACAACCACCCTGGATACCACCAGGTCTTCCTTCGTCCAGAAGGGAACAACAACCACCCTGGATACCACCAGGTCTTCCTTCGTCCAGAAGGGAACACAAACTAATCAGAAAAAGGTTGTGAAAACAGGCTTCAGATTCTAGCTTGACCAGCTACAACCTGAAGCTCCTAAGCCCCCGAGAGAGAAAGAGATTTAACAAGGTTTTTCTCTCCAAGGACCACACAGGCTCTTACAAATGAGAGATTCCTTTTGAGCACAGAGAGCTAAGAGCTTAGAACCAGGTTTGGAGTGGAGGCTTCGCTCTTCTTCAAAGTTCTAAAGATTGTGAGAGATGGATTTCCTTCTTCTTCTTAAATCAAGCGATGTTACGCACTCTATATATTTCTTTTCGTCTTGAGTCTTCTATTTAAACTGCTGATTCAAATTCGAACGTTGAAGTGTCCGTTGTCTCTTATCCTTGTGTACGTTAGACTGGTTACTGAGGAAGCTTCTGATCGTCAGTCTTTTATCCTGGTGTACACGCCAAAGAGATGTCATAGAACTTTGTATCTTGTGTCCAACGTTGTCCAGAAGAGTCTTGTCAGATATCTGTAAGCATAACATCAATAAATAGAAGACAGCTAGGACTGCTGTCTATTGTTAGTTGAGATGGAACAGATATTGCAGTATATAGCAAAGCTCCTTTCTGTCCAAGAAAAAGTACGTAGACAGAGTAGCATAGAAATGGAAGATATTGTCTGCATGCATGGGAGATACGATCGGAGAGCATTTAATGCATAGCAGTCAACGGACAAGATATGACTTTGACTTTTCAACGCTATTAAAAAGCATTATACTGATGCATCAAGAAATTCGATAAAAAGAATCTTGCTGACTTCATAACTTATGAAATCGTTATGAATTATAGCAAGTCGTTATGAACTGTAAAGAAATCGTTGTGATAACTTATGAAGCCGTTACAACAGGCAAGTCGTTGCGAGTTCTAAAGAAATCGTTGCAAGAAATCGTTATGACTAATAAAGAAGTCGTTACGCGAAATCGTTATGACTAATAAAGAAGTCGTTACGCGAAATCGTTATGACTAATAAAGAAGTCGTTACGCGAAATCGTTATGACTAATAAAGAAGTCGTTACGCGAAATCGTTATGACTAATAAAGAAGTCGTTACGCGAAATCGTTATGACTAATAAAGAAGTCGTTACGCGAAATCGTTATGACTAATAAAGAAGTCGTTACGCGAAATCGTTATGACTAATAAAGAAGTCGTTACACGAAATCGTTATGACTAATAAAGAAGTCGTTACGGCTAGAGAGTCGTTGCGAGTTCTAAAGAAATCGTTACGAGGTCTAAAGAAGTCGTTACGGCTAGAGAGTCGTTGCGAGTTCTAAAGAAATCGTTACGAGGTCTAAAGAAGTCGTTACGGCTAGAGAGTCGTTGCGAGTTCTAAAGAAATCGTTACGAGGTCTAAAGAAGTCGTTACGGCTAGAGAGTCGTTGCGAGTTCTAAAGAAATCGTTACGAGGTCTAAAGAAGTCGTTACGGCTAGAGAGTCGTTGCGAGTTCTAAAGAAATCGTTACGAGGTCTAAAGAAGTCGTTACGGCTAGAGAGTCGTTGCGAGTTCTAAAGAAATCGTTACGGTAACGATTTGAGTGTTCCGGTCAAGGAGGAAGTCGTTCTGCTTATCAAAGAAGTCGTTACAGGGACTTGGATAGAAATGATGGGACTTACCAGATTGTCTTGATCTTTCATTTTTCTTTTGCTTCCTGTTCTCAAGGCTCAAGAAATCCATTAGTGTTATTTTGTTAATCATCAAAATTAATATATAAATAAATGGAAATATTTATTATGGGGACAGTTTGGTCATCAATCTCCCCCTTTTTGATGATGACAAAATATACTAAACATCAGACAAAGAATGAAATATGTTTTTCAGATTTACGTTAGTTGTCTCCCCCATTTTGTCATTAGGCAAAAAGATAAGCTGTGAGACAAAGAAGAGAGAAAGATTTTTATTAAGAGGGAGAAAGATAATACAAAGGAGATAACAAGGAGGCATGCTGTGAGATAACAGCCCATGCCTTGATCTCAAGATCCTCAAAAATTTGCAGAAACACGCCAAAGGTAACTGAGAAGGAGGGTCCCATGGAAGGGATGTTCCTCTGAATGTAGAGTTGCCTTTGCTGCTCTATGAACTCTCCATACTGAGTTTTGTCCAAAATGAATCTGAAGTAAGTACTCTTGCCAAAACTGGCCCTATGGAGAAATCTGTCCAAGGAAATTGGATAGTGAAGTTGCTGATTTAACAGATCCTGCTTTAGGGCATAGAAGGCAGAATATCTAGCTGCCCATACAGCATAGAGCTCTGGTATGGGTGCGATGGAATTGAGATCCATAAAGGCTTCTGCAGAAAGAGCAGGCTTCCTCTGACTAACCAGATCTTGATTGATAGCTTCCAATTGCTGATAAGAGGCCCGATATAGAAGCTCCCATTCTGATGAGGTGAGTCGTTCACACTCAGAAATGAGTGGAGCTAAGGTCAGAGAAGAGATGCGGCCAGAGTGATATTCTCTGAAGATGAACCGCAAGAAGGAGGGAGATCGGCCCTGCTTGGCTGACATCCGGCCCAGCTGCCTTGCAAACATATCTAGAGCGAGAGATCCAGCATCTGAATTAAACACTAACGAGTGCAGCTTCGGCAGAAGAACTGGAAACTCAACCTTGAAGGAGACAAAGTCTACTGTAAGAGGAAGGTTGAGAGGGGTCTCTGATTGCAGCACAGTAATCTGCGAGTTGAACTGGCAAAACTGAACTTCTGGAATTTTGTTCAAGTAACAGAAGTCACTGTACAGCTGAAAGGCTCTGGCAACGCGAATTTCCTTCAAAATGAAGGATCCCCAAGAGTTCTTGTGCTGGAAGATAAACCACTCAGAGAAGGTGAGTGGGTGAGCTCTGAGAGAGAGGGATTCGGCCCTTGCAGTCAGGTATTTTGAGTACTGAGCCTTGTTTCCTTTGATAGCTGCCCACTGATCTTCAGTCTTGAACTCAGTGCCCTCAAAGATTTTGGATTTGAAAGCTTGAGATATCTGAGTAAAGGGAAGAACAATGGCCAGGTGTTCGGAGAGGTTGAGAAAAGGAATACCATAAATGGTAGAAAGAATGCATTTCTGGAGGTATTCTTTGTAGATAGGTCTTCTCTTAGGATCAAGGGTAAGAGAGTACCATAAAGGAGGGTAGAGAGAAGCAGAAGGAGTGCTTAGAGAGGAAGATGTTTTTCTCTTTTTCAAGACAGGACTAGGAGGGTCAGTCCTGTGAATGTGAGAGGCTGTGGAAAGAATGGTGAGGAGAGTGTTCCTTTCAAAATGGTCTGGAACATTGGTGTCAAAAATACCAAGAGGCAGAGGTTTCACTGGAGGAAAGGTAACAGAATTAGGAGGAGTAGGAGGATAGAAAAAGTGTTTAGGATTAAAGGAAGAGGTTGGTTGAGGATGAGATGTTTGGGTTTTAATAGGTGAAGGTTGAGGAGTTAATGAGGATGAAGCTGAGATGAGAGCTGGAGTAGGTGAGAAGGAGGGTTGAGAGGAAGTAGAGGATGAGGAAGGTTGGGTGCGAGGCATGGGATGTTTTATGGTTGGTGGAGCAGGAGGTGCAGTAGGAGGAGATGAAGGTGTGGAGAGGGTTGGAGTGGCAAGAGATGAAGTATCAGGGGCCTTGGAGACTGACACTGGCTCTTTTCCTTGGCCTGACTTTCTCTGACTGCAGGAGAGGGTCCTGAAGACCCTGAGGCTGCCACTGGTCCGGGTGACCCTACAACTGATGGCCCTGATGGCCCTGACCCTTGAACTGGCGGCCCTGTTGGCCCTGAGACTTCTGCTGGAGGCCCTGGTGGCCTAGGAACTTCAGCTGGAGGCCCTGGTGGCCTAGGAACTTCAGCTGGACTGCTCTGAGTAGGTGCAGGAGGGACACCACTAGACTTTGAAAGATGAGCCAGCAAATTCTTCATATCAGACATTTCTTTATTGAAATACCTCATTGCATTTCTTATTGAGGATACGTCTGAGGAGGTTGAAACTTGATTTGAAACAATTTCTTGTATACCAGACTGAACTGATGCCAAGATCTCTCCTTGGGCTTTTAACAAGGCCATAACATGCTTCAATTTTACTTTCCTATGGCCCTTCCTTGACCTCCTGTGAACAACTCTTTTCTGCTTACTTGGCTGAGAGACAGGCTCCTCAAGATTTATAGTTGCACTTGGGCCTTCACTAACATCAACCAAGGCTGGAGCTGGAGTTTCCTGAGTAGGTGCAGCTTTCTCAGAAAAGGCTTCTTCTCTGTCTTTTCACTCTCAGCATGCTCCCCCTGAATGGGAGCAGGGACTTCAATACTTTCTTGCTCCCCCTGAGCAGGAGCTTCTTCCAAGACAACATCTTCATCAGGTTCAACTGGTTCTTGCTCTGCTGGACTTGCTGCTGCTTGCTCTACTTCTACTGCTTCTGGAATATCTGCAATAACTGCTTCTCCTTCAGCCACAGAGGATTTCGACCAAACTCCTTCTTGCACTGAAAAGCCACTTTTCTTCAGGTTTCTGGACCTTATAGACTGGCCCATCTTTTCAGCTACCGCACCTGACAGATCTACTCCAAAGTGCTTGAAAATCTTGGTCAGAAGATGGGCATATGGAAGGGAAACATTCAACTTGCTCTTTGTTTCCCATAACTGAGCATGTGCAAACATCATTCGCTCAATCATCACTGCGGCCAGGTTTATCTCTTTGTTCTGGATTGCCCAGAACATTATGTCCGAATCTGCCCTAGTGCATGAGGAAAAGGTAGCACTACGGGGAACTAAGATTTGGCAGACTATGAAGTGAAGCAATCGGTTGAACGCGGACATCTGATTAATATCAAGCTTCCCATCCTTCAACTTAAATCCTGGACCGATAATCCCGAGACCTTTGACTTCATCATTCACAGAGTGAATGCCACTAAATCCCGAGGTCTTTACTCCAAACAGATCACGCAACAGCTCATGGGTTATTCTGATTTGGATACCCTTGACAGAGGAAACAAGGGATCCATCTGCTTCTGACTTCAGACAGATGTAGAAGGCTTTTACCAAGTCCGGGTAGCTTACCTCACTGAAGGTGACCACATCCATCCACTGCGATCTTCTTAGAGTATCAACTAGCCTGGCCATGCCACTCTTCTCAAGATTCTGAACATCCACTGCCTTATTTCCGCAAATCTTTGTCTTCACAAAAGTAAATCTTTCTTGCTCCCTTGGGGATAAATACTCAGCACTGTAGCCCCCAACACTTCCGGAGATCAACGGAGCGGCCATGGGTGCAGAGAAGAAAAGATTCTGGAAGGGAGGATGATGGAAGGGACGGAAGTTCTCGAAGGAGTTCTTCGCGGGAAGAGAAGAAGGCTTCGAAAGATGCAGAGAGTCGATCCCAAAATCGTTAGGGCATCAGCTTTGGGTGAACAGATAGAGAATAAAAAGGGTAAAGGTGGAAGACGAATCGATCTCAAAGCGATTTGGGTAAAATAATATTACTTTAATGACAGGAGGAGCGCCAAAAGGCGGCAAAGGTAGAAAGCGACAAAAAGGTTTGACAAGTCAAACAACTTTCTACACAGAAGCGGTCAAAGCATATAGATAACTGAGTTTTGTTTAACTTTAACGGAGAGAGAACTTTTCATTTAATCTGAAAAATTTATATGTCAATAAAATCACAGAAATTCTTTCACAAATTGCACATCCCTAGTTCCCTTCTAAGAGATGTAAATCTCTCTTCAGGTAGGGCTTTTGTGAAGATATCTGCCAATTGACCATTTGTATCTATAAACGAAATTTCTAAATTACCACTAGCTACATGGTCTCGAATAAAATGATATCTTACCTCAATGTGTTTCGTCCTTGAGTGTTGAACTGGATTTTTGGTGAGGTTGATGGCACTAGTATTATCACACAATAGAGGAATTGATTTGATGTGAATGCCGAAATCTTCAAGTTGTTGCTTTATCCAAAGAAGTTGTGTACAGCAACTTCCAGCAGCAACATATTCCGCCTCAGCTGTTGATAGAGCTACTGAATTTTGTTTCTTGGATGTCCATGATATTAAGCATCCTGCAAGAAACTGACAACATCCACTGGTGCTCTTTCTATCTACTTTGCAACCAGCATAATCAGCATCTGAATATCCTATTAGATTTATCTCACAAGATCTAGGATACCAGAGACCTAAATCATGAGTTCTAGCTAAATATCTAAATATTCTTTTTACAGAGATTAAGTGAGACTCTCTAGGGTCTGCCTGATATCTAGCACACATGCATACACTGAACAAAATGTCTGGTCTACTGGCAGTTAAGTAAAGTAATGATCCTATCATACCTCGATAATTCTTTTGATCTACCCTTTTACCTTTTTGATCACTGTCCATTCTGGTTGATGTGCTCATTGGAGTTGATAATGGCTTTGCATCTTCAAATCCAAATTTCTTCAACAGCTCTTTGGTGTACTTTGCTTGACAGATATGAGTGCCATCCTTCCCTTGCTTGATTTGCAATCCAAGGAAGTAGCTTAACTCCCCCATCAAGCTCATTTCGAATTCTCCCTGCATAAGCTTTTCAAAGTACTTGCAAAGAGATTCATCAGTAGATCCAAAAATAATATCATCCACATAGATTTGTACAAGAAGTATATGTTTAACCTTAGATTTTATAAATAATGTACTATCTACTTTACCTCTAGTGAAACCATGATTTAATAAGAAATTACTGAGCCTTTCATACCAGGCTCTAGGAGCTTGCTTTAGACCATATAAAGCCTTATGTAGTTTAAATACATGATTTGGAAATTCAGAGTCGTCAAAACCTGGAGGTTGTTCAACATAAACTTCCTCCTTGATGAAACCATTTAAAAAGGCTGATTTGACATCCATTTGAAAAAGTTTTAAATCAAGTGCGGATGCATAAGCAAGTAAAATCCTAATGGCCTCAAGTCTAGCTACAGGTGCATAAGTTTCATCGAAATCTATGCCTTCCTCTTGGGAGTAGCCTTGAGCCACCAATCTGGCTTTGTTCCTTAAGATTATTCCAGACTCATCCAGTTTATTTCTGAACACCCATTTGGTGCCAATAACTGAATGATTGGATGGTCTAGGAACAAGTGACCATACTTGGTTTCTCTTGAACTGATTTAGTTCATCTTGCATGGCTAGTATCCAAGATTCATCAGATAAAGCTTCATTGACTGTCTTAGGTTCTACTTGAGAGACAAATGCTAAATAGTCGCATGGAATTACATTACCTCTAGTTCTTACCCCTACAGATGGATCACCAATGATGTTTTCAGGAGGGTGATCTTTCTGATGTCTCCATTCCTTTGGAAGATCTTTATGTTGGATTTCTGTTTGCTGCAGTTCTTCCAGAGTTGGATCCTCTTTGTCCTTAATTGAAGTTTTCTTTAATTTTTCGGACAGGACATCTGCATCATCAATGTCACTAATTTCTTCCTTTTTCAAGGAAGGGTTAGATTCATCAAAAATAACATGTACTGATTGTTCAATTAATAAGGAACGTTTATTGAAAACTCTATAACCTTTAGGTTTAGAGGAATACCCCATGAAAATGCCTTCATCTGATTTGGCATCCAACTTACCAATGTCCCTTTTTCCATTGTTATGGATGAAGCAAGGACATCCAAATATTCTGAAATGGCTAATCTTTGGCTTCTTTTCTTTGTAGAGTTCATAAGCAGTCTTTTTCAGAATTGGCCTGATCATCACTCTATTTATGATATAACATGCAGTGTTGATAGCTTCGGCCCAGAAATATCTTGGCAGATCATATTCTGATAACATTGATCTTGCCATATCCAAAAGAGTTCTGTTTTTCCTCTCAGCAATTCCATTCTGTTGAGGTGTCCTTGGAGCTGAGAAGTTGTGCTCAATTCCTTGATCATCACAGAACTTCGTAAACTTTTCATTCTGAAACTCACCACCATGATCTGATCGAATAGAGACAATTGAGAATTTCTGATCTTTCTGAACTTTCTTACTGAAGCTGACAAAATTCTCAAATGTGTCATCTTTGTGCTCTAAAAAGGATACCCAAGTGAATCTTGAATAATCATCAACTATTACAAATCCAAAATTCTTTCCTCCCAAACTGGTAGTCCTCATTGGCCCAAATAAATCCATGTGAAGTAGTTCTAAGGGCTTTGAGGTGGTTACTACAGTCTTTGATTTGAAGGAGCTCTTGGTGTGCTTTCCTCTTGCACAAGGTCTGCAAATGCTATCCAATCTGAAATTTACCTTTGGCAGTCCTTCAACTAGTTTTCTTTTTCTGAGCTTGTTCAGCCCATCCAAGCTGCAGTGGCCCAATCTTCTGTGCCACAACTCAGTTGATTTATCTTTGCTAGCTGCCAAACACACATCTTGATCCTTGAGTTCATCGAGATATAGAACATACAAATTTCTTTCTCTGTAGGCTTCAAATATGACTGCACCATCCTTTAAGATACTGCATTTTGATTCTTGAAACTGAATTTGATGGCCTTTGTCACACAACTGGCTGATGCTGATGAGATTGTGCTTTAACCCTTTGACCAGCATTACATCCTTTATGACTGATTTTCCTTTGATGTTCACAGACCCGCTTCCTATCACAGTCCCTTTTCCATTATCTCCATAGGTGACTGTACCTTCTTCAGCTTGGAGATCAACAAATATCTTCTTGTTGCCTGACATATGCCTTGAGCACCCACTATCCAAATACCATTTGGATGCTCGAGGGTTAACCTGAAATGAGAACATCAAGCTTTAGGTACCCAAATTCTTTTTGGGTCCTGATTGGTTAGTATCATCAACTTTACCTTTTAATATCCATTTTTTATGTCTTGTTGGGCATGTCATTTTAATATGTCCTAACTTGTTGCAGTGACTGCAGCAGGATAACTTAGTTACTTTTTCTATGTATTTGAAATCAGCTTTGTATGCTACATCTTGTTCAGGTACAAATTTTGGTGTTGGATATGTTTTAGGGTATATTATGGTTTCTTCATTATCTGGGGGTGTATATCCTAATCCATTTTTCTTTTTACCCGATCTCCTAGCACCTTTTAATATTAAAGAGTTTTTACCATTGGTAAATTTTTCTAGGGTGCTTGCTAGTGTATTGTTTTCTTCATTTAATTCATTTACAGTTTTTCTTAAATCATCTGAGTTTTCCTGTTTTTCTAGGTCAGTGATTTTTCTGTTCTTGTCTTTTAAATTTTCACATAATAGTTCATTTCTTCTCTTAAGCTCAACTATTTGTTTTTCTAGTTCTTCGTTTTCAGATTTTAAATCTGAGTTGGTATTTTCGAGACATGTGATATTTTTCTTGCTTAGCTTAAGTAGTTTACACACTTCTTTATACTTATTGTAGAGTTCATTAAATGCACTTTCCAAATTATCCGAATCTGAGTCATTACAGGAATCGAAAGAAGAATCAGATGTTACCTTATCCTCGGTATTCGCCATGAGAGCCAAGTTGGCTTCTTCACCTTCACTGCTCGAGCTTGACTCACTATCTGAGTCGCTGCTGTTGTCCCATGCAGCTGCCATGGCTTTCTTTTTGAATCTTCTGAACTTCTTGGAGCTGTCCTTCTTCTTGTGATCATTTTTCTTTAACATTGGACAGTCTGCCTTGATATGTCCAGGTTTCTTGCATTCATAGCAAAGTGGCTCATTCCTCTTCTGATCTTTTCCATCTGGTCTCTTGAGATCTTTGTTTTTCTTGAAGTACCTCCTACCAGACTGGAACTTCTTTTTCTTTGCCAAGATTCTCTGCAATCTTCTTGAGAGCATGGCTTCTTCATCATCACTATCTTTGCTATCTTCACTGTTATCTAAGGATTCTTCTGATGAGTCCCCATTAGCTTTAAGCGCATTTGACTGCTTCTTTCTACTGGAGGATTCTCCTAGTCTTTCCATGTTTATTTCATGGGCCATGAGAGACCCAATGAGTTTTTCTACTGACATTTCTTAAGATCATTAGCTTCTTCGATAGCTGTGACCTTTGCCGTCCATGAAGATGGCAGGGATCTGAGAATCTTCCTTACCATATCTGCATTTTCATATGACTTTCCTAGACTTGCTAGGCCATTAGTAATGTCAGTAAATCTACTAAACATTTGGGTAATAGACTCACCTGTTTGCATTTGAAATCTTTCATACTGAGTGACAAGAATGTCGATTCTTGTCTCCTTTACTTTGTCTGTACCTTCATATGTGATCTTTAACTTTTCCCACATTTCCATGGAGGATTTGCATGCTGAAACTCTGTTGAACTCTTTCTTGCTTAGAGCACAACATAGAATGCTCTTAGCTTTACAGTTCAAGGAGATTTTCTTTCTATCTTCATCTGTCCATTGTGCTTTCTCATTTGTGACGACCAGATCACCTTCTTCCACTATTGACCAGATTTGATAATCGTGGCCTTGTAGAAAGTATTCCATCCTGGTCTTCCAATACGTATAATCTTCACCATCGAACAAAGGAGGTCTGTTGACAGACTGACCTTCGAAGTGACTTTGGGCTGCCATTGATCTTTGCTCTTCAGATCGTTGGATCTTCTTCTTTGTCGAAGAGACGGGCTCTGATACCACTTGTTGCCCAGCTAGCTAGCCCAGAGGGGGGGGTGAATGGGTTAATAAAACTTCGATCTTTGATTAAAACCTGTTTACTGAAAAGATTGCACAACTTAATAACAAGGTTAGAGTTAGAGCAAACAAGATAACAATCACACAAAACACATCCACAAGACACAAGGATTTTATCCTGGTTCGGAACTCCTCTCCACAGGAGACCTACGTCCAGTCCCTGAGCAATACCTCAGGATTTTACTATCAAGGGTACAATCCCCCTTAAGGATCCTTACACCCAGCCTCAACTGGTCTTCCTTCAGCCTGAAGGGAACAACAACCACCCTGGATACCACCAGGTCTTCCTTCGTCCAGAAGGGAACAACAACCACCCTGGATACCACCAGGTCTTCCTTCGTCCAGAAGGGAACACAAACTAATCAGAAAAAGGTTGTGAAAACAGGCTTCAGATTCTAGCTTGACCAGCTACAACCTGAAGCTCCTAAGCCCCGAGAGAGAAAGAGATTTAACAAGGTTTTTCTCTCCAAGGACCACACAGGCTCTTACAAATGAGAGGATTCCTTTTGAGCACAGAGAGCTAAGAGCTTAGAACAGGTTTGGAGTGGAGGCTTCGCTCTTCTTCAAAGTTCTAAAGATTGTGAGAGATGGATTTCCTTCTTCTTCTTAAATCAAGCGATGTTACGCACTCTATATTTTCTTTTCGTCTTGAGTCTTCTATTTAAACTGCTGATTCAAATTCGAACGTTGAAGTGTCCGTTGTCTCTTATCCTTGTGTACGTTAGACTGGTTACTGAGGAAGCTTCTGATCGTCAGTCTTTTATCCTGGTGTACACGCCAAAGAGATGTCATAGAACTTTGTATCTTGTGTCCAACGTTGTCCAGATGAGTCTTGTCAGATATCTGTAAGCATATCATCAATAAATAGAAGACAGCTAGGACTGCTGTCTATTGTTAGTTGAGATGGAACAGATATTGCAGTATATAGCAAAGCTCCTTTCTGTCCAAGAAAAAGTACGTAGACAGAGTAGCATAGAAATGGAAGATATTGTCTGCATGCATGGGAGATACGATCGGAGAGCATTTAATGCATAGCAGTCAACGGACAAGATATGACTTTGACTTTTCAACGCTATTAAAAAGCATTATACTGATGCATCAAGAAATTCGATAAAAGAATCTTGCTGACTTCATAACTTATGAAATCGTTATGAATTATAGCAAGTCGTTATGAACTGTAAAGAAATCGTTGTGATAACTTATGAAGCCGTTACAACAGGCAAGTCGTTGCGAGTTCTAAAGAAATCGTTGCAAGAAATCGTTATGACTAATAAAGAAGTCGTTACGCGAAATCGTTATGACTAATAAAGAAGTCGTTACGCGAAATCGTTATGACTAATAAAGAAGTCGTTACGCGAAATCGTTATGACTAATAAAGAAGTCGTTACGCGAAATCGTTATGACTAATAAAGAAGTCGTTACGCGAAATCGTTATGACTAATAAAGAAGTCGTTACGCGAAATCGTTATGACTAATAAAGAAGTCGTTACGCGAAATCGTTATGACTAATAAAGAAGTCGTTACACGAAATCGTTATGACTAATAAAGAAGTCGTTACGGCTAGAGAGTCGTTGCGAGTTCTAAAGAAATCGTTACGAGGTCTAAAGAAGTCGTTACGGCTAGAGAGTCGTTGCGAGTTCTAAAGAAATCGTTACGAGGTCTAAAGAAGTCGTTACGGCTAGAGAGTCGTTGCGAGTTCTAAAGAAATCGTTACGAGGTCTAAAGAAGTCGTTACGGCTAGAGAGTCGTTGCGAGTTCTAAAGAAATCGTTACGAGGTCTAAAGAAGTCGTTACGGCTAGAGAGTCGTTGCGAGTTCTAAAGAAATCGTTACGAGGTCTAAAGAAGTCGTTACGGCTAGAGAGTCGTTGCGAGTTCTAAAGAAATCGTTACGGTAACGATTTGAGTGTTCCGGTCAAGGAGGAAGTCGTTCTGCTTATCAAAGAAGTCGTTACAGGGACTTGGATAGAAATGATGGGACTTACCAGATTGTCTTGATCTTTCATTTTTCTTTTGCTTCCTGTTCTCAAGGCTCAAGAAATCCATTAGTGTTATTTTGTTAATCATCAAAATTAATATATAAATAAATGGAAATATTTATTATGGGGACAGTTTGGTCATCATTCCTTAGGTCCTAGGAATTTTTCTGGATTTTATTCGTGTCCTGGAACCCCCAATTCTCCAAGTTATTCATGTTAATTCTGCACTTTTTGTAGATAGGAACTTGACGGTAAGCTTGTTGCCGCCAAGATCCTGAGTTAGCGGCAACATCGTGTGCCGTTAACCCACCTTGACGGCAAGGACCTTGCCGCTAAGTTCTTTTGTTTTTCACAGAACCTCATCTATTATGTCTGTGTGATGCTATTCGAACTTATAGTTGTCTGTGCATGCTTCGAAAATTAGGGTTTGACAGGTACAGTCTGTAGGTCATATCATGAATTTCTGTAAAATTTCGGAGCATGACATTATTTAGTATAATTTTGTAATTAGACAATAAGCATGATCTGACCATGTTTAATTCTGAATAAATATATTCGTTGCATATTAGGGTTTCATAAAGTTTCCATGATATTAGGGTTACTATTTTCAGGTTTTAGAGCTATTAACACCGACTGTTTTACTGTATGTTATGTTAAAGTGAATTTCTCGATAAATCTGCATGAAATCTGTTTAATTTGTTAAAATCAGTTTTGCAGCTGCAAAAAATCTAAAAAATTAAACATGTGATATATTACTTGTATAGAGTCTGTGATAAAAGTTTGGTATTGTTGTGATGTTAGTAAGTATTGTTTGCTTTTAACGAGGGTATTAAACCATGATTAAGTGTATATGAGTCAAATCATGTAAATTAAAGTAATTAGCAACATGTTTAGAGGTAATTATGACAATTTGCCACTGTGAAATAGTAATTTCATGTTCTGTAAACTGAAGCATGTGAATGAGTTAAATAGTGCATGTGAATAATGTAAACCATGTGAAAAAGTGTTAATGTGTAAAGTGTGCCGAAATTGACACTGCTACCATAGAAGGCTGTGGAGCTGTATTGTAGTAAAGTCCCTATGGGAAGGCTCAATGTGTATGTGATATCCTATGGGCATTAGGATGAAATCTTGGAGGTGGACAAGTACCACGGTTAGGGTGGAGAGGGCTTCTCCCGGTTCTGCGCTGTAACATCCAGTTACCTTTAGGGGTTAGCCTCACGGCTGTGGTCACGACATAGCGACCCGTCGCGTTCTGAAGGCAACATAGGTGACCGTCACGTTCTGGTTGGGAACGCGCCGGCCGCCCCTGCCGCGATAGGACCCTGACAGCAGACTGTCTTATTGTCATCTTGCTGTTGGGACAGTTGCACCAAGTGTCGAAGTGCATGCATGAACGTGACATGGTTGGCCATCGCGACCTTGCTGTCAGTTTTGCATGCACGTCGATTGGGTGGTTGACTGGCTGACTGTTCTAGATCGCGACGCAGGTGGATGTCGCGTTAGCGTTGGTAACGCGATGCCCAGGTCCGTCGTGTTCTTACTGTCTGTGTTTAACTGCTTCAGTCGAGAGCAGAAACCCCATTTTCCCTTTTGCTCTGTGTTGTTCTTCTCCTCCAGCGATTCTGTGCTTGTTTGCTCCGTGGGGAGCTTGGGAAGGAGATATTGTGTGGCATTGGCTTGGTAAGTTGTTGTGATTTGAAGTGTGCCTTGTGTTTGGATTTTTCCCCATTCTCAATTCTGTCCTCCTTGTGTCCTTTGCCATGGTGTAGATCCTCTTCCTCGGCTCAAGAAGGAGGACGTGTTCGGCTCATGGGAGGCGGCTCTTGGAGCATTGGATCTCGGAGGTGGAGGGGTGCTAGCCTACGAGAAGACCCCTCGGGGGTGGTTCTTCATTGGAGGTAGGGACCCCAAACCATTCCCTAGTTCTACCATGCTAGGGCCAACCCCCCCCCCCTTCTAAGCCTAGAATCATGCTAGGCGTTTCTTGGTTTCTTTGATCCATGTATGAGGTTTGCATGCTGAGATTTGCATGTTTTCATGCTTGGAATGGGGTGTTCATGAAGAGTGCTTCATGTGGTGCATGTGAGGATTTTAGAGTGTAGATCTCTTTCATAGCATGCATGGGGTTTCCTAAGGGTGGTTTGGTGTCATTAAAGCAGTTTCCATCGTCTTCTAGACTCCCCTCCCCATGTTGTACAGTTTTATGGCTTTTGGGGTGTGTGGAGTTGCTCTGTTTGAGCACTTGGCTGTGGTTGCGATGGGTTTCCCAGTCGCGACCAGGTCGCGACGTATCGGCACGTTGCGTTCTCTTGAACACGCCCCGGACCCACCGCGTCTTGTTAATGTAACGGATACGTGGTCAGCGTTCAGGAGTTTGGGGTCTCGCGGGATCGCGACCTCCGCCACCGTCGCGATGAGATCGCGACGGGGTGCGTGTCGAGTTCAGGAGACCAGGGCTTGTTGCGGCGCCCATTGCCGTTGCGATCTTATCGCGACGGGCTCAAGGGTCGCCTTCGTATTTCCTTGTCACCATAGGTAGAACCATCGCGTTCTAGTCGCGACGGGTGGATACGTCGCCTCTCTGACCGAGAGCTGAATGTAGACCTGTTCTGTTTCCATTTCCGGTGCGACTCTGGTTTCTTGGCACCTGTGTTGTTCCTAGTGCAGTGCTACTCTAGTCTCTTCGCCCAGTGCTCGGCACTTGTGGGCTTGCCCACGAGACAGGTTGTTACCGTTACTTGCGACCCCCAGCCCCGCACGTCTGTTAGAGGGAGTTCTCTGGGCGGCGGGCGTGCTCAAGTCACGAACTTGGAGTAGAAGGGGAAAATGGTGGGGACAATGGCATGGAGTCGTTTGTAGAGCTCTCTTAGCTGGTCTGGTTTTCCGAGGTAGTGTGGTGCTCTTACGGTGCGGACCAGCTAGTCCTTTCTCACTGCCTCACTCTACGTGGTTTCGGAACCATTTAGAGGGGTCAGGCGTGGGACCGTAGGCCGGCCAGACTACGACAGTTGTGGTTGTTCTTAGTCCGTGTCTCACTCCGACGGGAGGTGCTAGACATGGACCGTTGGTCGATGGTAAGGCGCGTGGCGCACTTGACCGGCTGACTAGTGTAGCATTCTGTAGCTAGTGTGCTTGCCCAGGCAGTGTCTACTGTCTGTGTTTACAGCCGGGTTCTTGTGATGCCTTGGTTTACACGGGTTTTTTGGTCCCGCTGTGTAGCCTAGACTGAGGACTGTGTAGTTTCTTTCACGCTTCCGCACTTGACTATGTTTAGTAGAATAGACTTTACTACTTTATTTATTTAATGCACTTAGTTTTTTCTGCTGTTAGAACCAGTGGGAGATTGGTAGTCCCTACTTAGCTTCTTCGTGAAGCCCACTCCCTGTTTTGCAGGTGAGACTTCACAGCAGTTCCCTCTGCGGCGGACTGAGGAGACGGGCTCGTAGTAGTTGGCATCTCTAGTGAGTAGTGTTCCCCCAGCGGTTGTACTTTACCCTCGGGGTATGCCCCTAAGGGACCTATCTTTCCCTTTTATATTTAGCACTTGTACTTTATTTACTTTGGGACTGTACTAGACTATTATCTAATGTTGGACACTTTTCGTTCACTTGTGGTGCACTTTGGTACATTTGTTGTTATTTATCTCTATTACATATTTTGTTAGACTGATCCGTTATCCCTTCTGGGTCTCCGGATCCGTGGGCGGCAGTCTCGATGTTCAGATTCTTGGTGGAGCTGAGGTTCCATGCGCTGGGGTCGTTACAGTGGTATCAGAGCAAGGGGTCTATCAAGACTTGTAGTGAAAATAAGTAATAACGTAAAGTCCCTTAGGAAGTACAAGTAACACTGCTGAGCCGCTGGAGTTTATCTGTTAACTTCTTATTGTGTCTGTTTTACAGAACATGCCTCCACGCACTCGCAGGCAGGTTCGTGAGCTGGTGGAGCGTCAGGAGTTCGAGTCGGACGGGTTGCAGTCGAGCACGTGCCGATCGACGCTCAGCCCCAGCAGTTCGAGCAGCCTGGGGACCCATTGTCGCAGGGCGTTCCGTTGCGGCAGGGAGAGCCACAGCAGCAGCAGCAGCCACAACAGCAGCAGCAGCAGCAGGAGTGGTTTCTGCCCCAGCCCTCGCCGGCCGTCATGGATCAGTGGTGGAGAGTGATGTTCCAGGGTCCTTGGCAGTACCCGTAGTACCCGCAGTGCCAGCAGTACCCCTAGTACCCTCAGTACTAGCCGTACCAGCAGATGCCGGTAGGAGGTCAACAGTTCGCAGAGATGGCAGCAGAGGAGCAGCCACCACTGACCCTACAGGCAGCACCGGTTCAGCCAGAGGTACCCCTAGTGGTACAGTAGCAAACTCCAGTTGCAGTAGCAGCATCTGAGGACCGCACGATGCTTCTGGAGAGGTTTCTTCGTCTTCGGCCTCCGACTTTTTCTGGCGACTGTGATCCAGATAGGGCAGAGAGTTGGGTCCATGAGCTCGAGTGCACCTTCGAGACCATGGACTGTGTAGAGCTGGATCAGGTCAAGTTAGCAGTGTATCAGCTGAAGGGGTCAGCCCACGAGTGGTGGAGAGCAGTGAGGCAGACAAGTTTTCAAGGCAGGAGGCTAGACCAGATCACTTGGGCAGAGTTCCTAGTGGCTTTTCACGGCGCGTTCCTCCCCGACTACGTTTGCCGTGAGAGGAGGGACCTGTTCCACGAGTTGGTGCAGGGAGACTTGACCGTGGGACAGTACCACTAGAGGTTTCTGCTGCTACTTCGACACGATCCCCACGTGGCAGCTAGTGAGCAGGCTGGTACCAAGCGGTTCATTAGCGGGCTACGTTCAGACTTGAGGTGGGCCATGGCTGGTCACCTCTATAACACCTTGGCAGTGGCAGTGGCGAGAGCTACGGCCCTGGAGAGGGAGTGTCGGTTTCAGCCGCAGTAGAGCGGGGGCTCAGGGAGGTCTTCTCCGTACCAACGCCCTTCGGGCAGTCGAGGGAGTGTTTCCTCTTCTTCTTCTTCGGGGATAGGCGGTGCTGGCCTGACCTCGAAGTTGAAGAGGATGTTCACTCGTGGAGGCAGGCGTCAGTACAGGCAGCAGCAGTAGTGCCGTCAGTCAGAGCAGCAACCAGTGGAGCAGTCGGTGCAGCAGGGAGCGGAGTAGAGCCAGTAGGACTCGGGTTGTTACCACTGTGGGCCGCCGGGTCACTACAGGCAAGAGTGTCCGCTGAGTCAGCAGCATGCACCTCAGGTTCAGTACTGTCCACCCCAGCCAGTGCAACACCAGTAGAAGCACCAGGGTCAGTACCAGCAGCCGCAGCAGCAGCGCCAGCAGCAGCACTAGGGTCAGTACCAGCAACCGTAGCAGCAGCAGCCTCAGTGAGGACGTGGTCGCAGTCGAGTGATGAACATCACCAGAGAGGAGGCGGAGGCCTCTAATCTGGTCGTCGGTACGGTTCCCATCCTTGGTAGAGCTGCCAGAGTTTTGATTGATCTGGGTGCCACACAGTGTTTTGCTTCTGAGGAGTTCTTTGCTTCCTTGTCTGAGTTTGCTTCGGAGCGGGCCTGTGACCTTGCAGTTGAGCTGCCGATGGGTGACTTTGTGCATACCCTTGGTTACTTGGAGGGTGTCACCGTCGAGGTACAGGGCCACCAGCTACCAGCCAGACTGTTTGCCTTGCAGCTCCTCGACTTTGATGCCATTCTTGGCATGGACTGGTTGGAGGCGCACTCTGCACTGGTAGATTGTCAGCGGAAGACCGTGAGGTTCGAGATACCTGGAGCACCTGTGCTTTACTTTCGAGGTACCCAGTCTGTCCGCCGACCCTTTGTCTCTTTCTGTAGAGCTCGGCGCCTCATCCAAGACGGTTGTGTTGCTTTCTTGGCCTTTGTGTGTGTCTCAGATTCTGGTGAGATTTTTGTTTCAGACGTGCCTGTGGTTTGTGAGTTTGCCGACGTGTTTCTGGAGGATCTACCTTGCTTGCTGCCTGAGCGGGAGGTAGACTTCTCCATTGAGTTACTTCCAGGGACGATGCATGCATCTAAGGCACTGTACTGAATGGCGCCGGTGGAGCTGCGGGAGTTGAAGTTCCAACTAGAGGAGTTGCTTGCATTGGGCTTCATTCGTCCTAGTCGTTCGCCATGGGGAGTGCCTGTTCTATTTGTGAGGAAGAAGGATGGCAGCCTCAGAATGTGCATTGATTATCGGCAGCTAAATCAGGTGACCGTGAAGAACAAGTATCATTTGCCCAGGATCGATGACTTGTTCGACCAGTTGCAGTCAGCTTTAGTGTTCTCGAAGATCGACTTGAGATTGGGTTACTACCAGTTGCGGATCCACGAGTCAGACATCGCTAGATCAGCTTTTCGCACCCGCTACGGCCACTTCGAGTTTGTCATGATGCCTTTTGGGCTGACGAATGCACCTGCAGCATTCATAGAGTTGATGCACAATGTTTTCTGAGAGTACCTGGACCGGTTCGTGGTGGTGTTCATCGACGACATCCTAGTGTACTCAGCGACGGCAGAGGAGCACGAGGTCCACTTGAGGCTGGTGTTGCAGGCTTTAAGGAGTCACCAACTTTACGCCAAATTCAGCAAGTGTGAATTTTGGCTAAAGGAGGTGCACTTCCTGGGTCACGTTGTTTCTGGTGCAGGTGTGGCGGTTGATCCCGCCAAGGTTGCGGCCGTGGTTTCTTGGGGCCAGCCCACTACAGTTGCAGAGGTTCATAGTTTTTTGGGGCTGGCAGGCTACTACAAAAGGTTTGTGCAGAACTTCGCCAGAGTTGCAGAGCCTTTGACCCGGTTGACCAGGCGGGAGACTCGATTTGTGTGGACAGTAGAGTGCGAGCGCAGTTTTCAAGAGCTGAAGAGCCGACTAACTTCAGCTCCGATCCTTGTGGTACCTTCTGGCAGTGGCGGCTTTGTTGTCTACATAGATGCATCAGGTACTGGTTTGGGTGCTGTGTTGATGCAGCACAGTTGAGTAGTTGCTTATGCTTCTGGTCAGCTGAAGAAGCATGAGCAGCACTACCCAACACACGACCTGGAGCTTGCAGCGGTCGTGTTCGCCTTGAGGTTGTGGAGACACTACTTGTACGATGAGGTGTTCGAGGTTTTCACAGATCACCGCAACTTACAGTACGTCTTCACGTAGAGAGATCTCAACCTTAGGCAGCGCAGGTGGCTCGAGTACTTGAAGGACTACGACTTTACCCTTTCCTATCACCCGGGAAAGGCTAATGTCGTAGCAGATGCTTTGAGTAGGAGAGCCCACTTGAGTTCTTTGTTGGTTAGACACTGGAGACGTCTGGAGGACGCCACTCAGGGTGTGTTCATGCCATCTAGCCTCTAGGAGAGAGCAGTGTTGTCCAGCATGACAGTTCGCCCGTTGATATACCAGCAAGTGCTTGAGGCACAGAGTGCAGACGTAGACTTGGCAGACGTGTAGTTGTTGCCTGAGGTGGTGCTGGACGAGGACAACGAGGTTCGGTTCAGAGACAAACTCTACGTTCCAGAGGACGTCAGGGAGGACGTACTTGCTGAGGCGCACCGGTCGCAATACTCTATTCATCCTGGCTCCACCAAGATGTACCATGACTTGAGGGTACTCTTTTGGTGGCCTAGGATGAAGAGAGATATCGCTGAGTTTGTTTCACGCTGCCTTATCTGTCAGCAGGTGAAGGCAGAGCACCAGCATCCTACTGGTGAGCTGCAGTCACTTCCCATTTCTGTGTGGAAGTGGGAGCACGTCACCATGGACTTTGTTTCTGGCTTACCTCGCACTTCTCAGGGGCACGATAGTGTTTGGGTCATCGTCGACAAGCTGACGAAGACCACTCGCTTCCTACTGGTCAGAGCAGCGTGGTCAGTGGACAGACTGGCTCGGTTGTTTGTGTACAGAGTGGTACCCTTGCATGGGACCCCAATCTCTATTGTCTCAGATAGAGATCCGAGGTTCACTTCTCGTTTCTGGCGCAGCTTTCAGTGGGCACTTAGCACTGAGTTGAGGTTGAGTTCAGCCTACCACCCATAGACAGACGGGCAGTTGAAGAGGACCATTCAGACCCTCGAGGACTTGTTGAGAGCGTGTTTCCTAGACTGGGGCGGCACGTGGGAGTCACACCTTCCCATGGTGGAGTTTTTGTATAATAATAGCTTTCACTCCAGCATCAGGATGGCGCCCTACGAGGCTCTGTATGGTTGACAGTGCAGGACACCGTTGCACTGGCACGAGGTTGGCCAGAGGCAGTTGCTGGGTCTAGAGTTGGTGCAGCAGTGTGCAGACACCGTGAGGCTGATCAGGCAGAGGTTGCAGACAGCGTAGAGCAGGCAGAAGAGCTATGCCGACGTTCGCAGGATGCCACTTGAGTTTGAGGTCGGCGACAGTGTGTTCCTTCGAATCTCGCCCACCAAGGGCGTTCTCAGGTTTGGGAAGAGGGGCAAGCTCAGCCCGAGGTTTGTTGGCCTCTTTCCCATCCTAGAGTGGGTTGGCGAGGTCGCTTACAGGTTGGCTCTTCCGTCTGAGTTGGCAGGTGTCCACGACGTCTTCCACGTGTCGCAGCTGAGGAAGTACATGCCAGATCCATCGCATGTACTCAACTACTCGCAGCTAGAGGTCGCCCCCGACCTGTCCGTGCCGGAGTACCCAGTCAGCGTGGTGGACCGCAAGGTGCAGCATCTCGTAGGAAGCAGATCCCACTCGTCAAGGTGGTTTGGGAGCACTGCGTCGGTGGCGAGGCCACTTGGGAGCATGAGGGCGAGATGCGGGAGTAGTTTCCCTACTTGTTCGAGTGACAGGTACTTTGTTTACTCTTTCTTCCCCTAGTTTCGCCCTTAATTTCAAGGACAAAATTATTTTTTTGTTGGTTAGATTGTAACATACCGTTACCTTTAGGGGTTAGCCTCCCGGCTGTGGTCACGACATAGTGACCCATCGCATTCGGAAGGTGACATAGGTGACCGTCGCGTTCTGGTTGGGAACGCGTTGGTCGCCCCTGTCGCGACAAGACCCTGACAGTAGACTGTCTCCTTGTCATCTTGCTGTCGGGACAGTTCCACCACGTAGTAAAGTGCATGCATGAACGCGACATGGTTGGCCGTCATGACCTTGCTGTCAGTTTTGCATGCACGTCGATTGGGTGGTTGACTGGCTGACTGTTCTAGATCGCGACGTAGGTGGATGTCGCGTTAGCGTTGGTAACGCGATGCCCAGGTCCGTCGCGTTCTTACTATCTGTGTTTAAGTGCTTCAGCCGAGAGCAGAAACCCCATTTGCCCTTTTGCCATGTGTTGTTCTTCTCCTCCAGCGATTCTGTTCTTGTCTGCTCCGTAGGGAGCTTGGAGAGGAGATCTTGTGTGGCATTGGCTTGGTAAGTTGTTGGATTTGAAGTGTGCCTTGTGTTTGGCTTTTTCCCCATTCTCAATTCTGTCCTCCTTGTGTCCTTTGCCATGGTATGGATCCTCTTCCTCGGCTCAAGAAGGAGGACGTGTTCGGATCGTGGGAGGCGGCTCTTGGAGCATTAGAGCTCGGAGGTGGAGGGGTGCTAGCCTACGAGAAGGCCCCTCCGGGGTGGTTCTTCATTTGGAGGTAGGGACCTCCAAACCATTCCCTAGTTCTACCATGCTAGGGCCAAATCCCCCCCTTCTAAGCCTAGAATCATGCTAGGTGTTTCTTGGTTTCTTATGATCCATGTATGAGGTTTGCATGCTGAGGTTTGCATGTTTTCATGCTTGGAATGGGGTGTTCATGAAGAGTGCTTCATGTGGTGCATGTGAGGATTTTAGAGTGTAGATCTCTTTCATTGCATGCATGGGGTTTCCTAAGGGTGGTTTGGTGTCAAAGTAGTTTCCATCGTCTTCTAGCCTCCCCTCCCCATGTTGTACAGTTTTATGGCTTTTGGGGTGTGTGGAGTTGCTCTGTTTGAGCACTCGACTGTGGTCGCAACGTATAGGTGTGTCACATTCTCTTGAACGCGCCTCAGACCCACTGCGTCTTGCTAACACGACGGGTACGTGGTCAACGTTTAGGAGTTCGGGGTCTCGCGGGATCGCGACTGCCGCCGCCGTCGCGATGAGATCGTGACGGGGTGCGTGTCGGGTTCAAGAGACCAGGGCTTGTTGCGGCGCCCATTGTCATCGCGATCTTATCACGACGGGCTCAAGGGTCACCTTCGTGTTTCCTTGTCGCGACAGGCAGAACCGTTGCGTTCTGGTCGCGACTGGTCGATACGCCGCCTCGGCATACCCCGAGGGTGAAGTACAACTGCTGGGGGAACACTGCTCACTAGAGACGCCGACTACTATGGGTCCATCTCCTCAGTCGCTGTGGAGGGAACTTCTGTGAAGTCTCACCTACAAAACTGGGAGTGAGCTTCACGAAGAAGCCCAGTAGGGACTACCAATATCCCACTCGTTCTAACAGCAGAAAAGAACTAAGTGCAATAAATAAATAAAACAGTAAACTCTATTCTACTAAACAGAGTCAAGTGCGGAAGCGTGAAAGAAACTACACGGTCGTCGGTCTAGGCTACACATCAGGATCGGAAAACTCGTGTAAACCAAGGCACCACAAGAACCCAACTGTAAACACAGACAATAGACACTGCCTTGGCAAGCACACTAGCTACAGAACGCTACACTAGTCAGCCGGTCAGGTGTGCCACGTGCCTTACCCTCGACCAACAGTCCATGTCTAGCACCTTCCGTCAGAGTGAGACGCGGACTAAGAACAACCACAACTGTCGTAGTCTTGCCGGACTACGGTCCCATGCCTGACCCCTCTAAATGGTTCCAGAACCACGTAGAGTTAGGCAGTGAGAAAGGACTAGCTGGTCCACAACGTAAGAGCACCACACTACCTCGGAGAACCAGACCAGCTAAGAGAGCTCTACAAACGACTCCACGCCGCTGTCCCCACTGTTTTCCCCTTCTACTACAAGTCCGTAACTTGAGCAAGCCTACCGCCCGGAGAACTCCCTCTAACAGATGCGCGGGGCTGGGGGTCCCAGGTAACGGTAACAACCTGTCTCGTGGACAAGCCCACAAGTGCCAAGTACTGGGCGAAGAGACTAGAGTAGCACTGCACTAGGAACAACACAGGTGCCAAGAAACCAGAGTCGCATCAGACATGGAACACAACAGGTCGACAGTCAGCTCTCGGTCTAAGGGACCTGTCTTTCCCTTTTATATTTAGCACTTGTACTTTATTTACTTTGGGACTGTACTAGACTGTTATCTAGTGTTGGACACTTTTCGTTCACTTGTGGTGCACTTTTGGTACATTTGTTGTTATTTATCTCTATTACATATCTTGTTAGACCGATCTGTTAGCCCTTCCGGGTCTCCGGATCCATGGACGGCGGTCCCAATGTTCGGATTCTTGGTGGGAACCGAGGGTCGGGGCGCCGGGGTCGTTACATGCGCAGTTAACCAAGATTCGTCACTGTATTGCCTAGGTGACGGGTATGTGTTATGTGAATCTGTGTCCTTTATGGTGGTTCGGACTATGTGTCACGACAAATTAAGTGTAAAATGTGAATATGTGAAAAAGTGTTATGTGAATGTGATAGCATGTGAAATGATGTGAAAACATGTGAATGTGATACAATTATGTTAAAACAACAAGCTTATGATGTGAATAAGTGTTGTAATCGTATGTGAAAATGATTAGATATCATGCTAGGTTTGCTAGTTATTGTGTGCTTATTTCCATGATCAAATTGCGTATAATTGTGAAGTGATTTGAATAAAAATTGAAAGCATGAATCATGTTATATATTATGTGTAGAAAGCATATGTATGTTATTCATGTATATTGTTTAATTAACATGAAGCATGTACCATGTGATTCCCTTATTGTTTGAGCATAACATGTGTGTGATATGTTTAAGGACGTTACCTTAAGATTGCTTGCTGAGTCTTTCTTTTTAGAAGACTTATACTTGCTTTGACATACATGTGAGATAGGAGTCCCCGTACTTAAGGAGGATGTAGTGAGGAGCGACTCCGAGTGAGAGGATTATCTGCTTGTGGAGATAGTTACATATTTACTTTCTTTTCATAGTATGTAAACGATGTTATGAACAATGTTATTTCATATGGACATGTATAATGTGGACAATTGTTCTTTCTTTACTATCACTATATAGACTGTGGAATTATGTGAATGATGATGGAATAAGATCTCTTCTATTTCTGCTGTACTCTCTTGTTTGTTTATGTACATCTCAGCCTATTGTGTAGTGTTGGGTAAATGTCCCACTGTGACGGTGCCCTTTGTACCGATGTGGATTTGTATAATTATATCAGTATAAGGAGGGTCGTTACACATCACCTCTTTGGCTTGGCCGAGGAGGGCTTCATCGCTAAAATTCAATCTTCAAGGGTTTTTAGAGAGGCAAGTAACTTAGGGGTTTCATCCCTATACCTATCACCTAGAGTTTAGGTATTTTTTCGGATTTTAATTCGTGTCTTGGACCCCAAAATTTCCTTGTTTTTCCGTGTTCGGTCTGCTCCTTCTGCAGACAGAAGGTTGGCGACGACCTTCTTGCCTCCAAATTCCTGAGTTAACGATAATCAATTGTGCCGTTAACCCACCAAGTTCATCTGGTTTTACAGAACAGTACTTTCAATCTATGTAGTGTGATCTTTCAGGGATTTGGGGATGTTTGTATGTGCTATAAAATTTCTGGTTGGTCAGGTATGTTTATTAGGTCAAACCATGAATTCTTGTTAAATTTCTAATAATAATTATGAATTATAGAATTTTTGTTACGGGGAATTATGCATGTTTTGATAGATCTAAATTTAGAATAAATAGGTATGATGTATAAAATTGTTACAGGAAATTTTCATGAACCTAGGGTTACTGTATACATGTTTTAAGACTATTAGATCCAACTGTTCATTGTTTGTCATGTCTAATTGAATTTTCTTATTAAATTGCATGATACTCTGTTAAATGTTAAAATAGATATACTACCATGAAAATTCTGAAAAATTAACCATATGATATATTTCACGCATAGAATTTATGGTTAAACTTTGAGTCTATTCTGACTTTTTTAAGTACTGTTTGCAATTGTAAGGGTATTAAAAGGGCATATTAATCATGATTAGTCAAGAAACGGTAATTGCTGTGATTTAGTATCATATTTAGGTACTGTTAAAGCATATTGTCTTACTGTTAGACAACCATGATAAGTTCTGTAACCTGAAAGATATGTGTTTGCATTATAAGCATGTGAATGGATCATTAAGAGCATGTAAAATGTTGCTAAGCATGTGATTAAGTGAAATAATGTGATTAAGTGAAATTTGTGTCGAAATTGACACTGCTACCATAGAAGGCTGTGGAGACATACTATAGAAAAGTCCCTATGGGAAGGCTCAATGTGTATGTGATACTCTGTGGGCATCAGGATGAAATCTTGGAGGTGAACAAGTACCACTGGTTAGGGTGGAGAGTGCTTCTCACGGTTCTGTGCAGTTAACAAGATTCGTCACTATAATGCTTAGGTGACGGGTATGTGTTATGTGATATGTGTGTCCTTCTTTATGGTGGTTCGGACTATGTGTCTTGACAAAATAATGTGTAAAGATGTGAACTATATGTGAATGTGCCAAGTGATCATGTGAAAGTGGTGTGCAAATGTGTTACAATGTGGAATAATGTGAAATCATGTAATTATGTTTTATTTATGTTAAAACAGAAAGGAAAATGTGTGCTTATGTGATATAAAAGCATGTGAAAAGTGATAGATATCATGCTATGTAGCAACTTGATTTTTCAAAAATAATAATAATGATAATAATAATAAATAAATAAATTGGAAAATGAAAGAAAAATGGAAATTAATTCAAACCCATTAAACGAAAAGAAGTAATGGACTTTGTCAAATGGACCATATAAACCGTTATTGAGCCAAAATAGGGATTTTTAAAAGATGAATAACAGGAAAATACCATAAATTCACATCTTTAATATTTCCTAAAACAAAAAAAAGCTATTAAATTATTAAAATAGCTATTTTGTGTGGGAATTGAACTCCTAACCCTACCCAAATTGGATAAGCACGAAATTGCAACCTAACCCAATTAGGAGATGGCAAGCTTGGAAGGTGGAAAGAAATAGGGAAAACTCGGAATTAAATAGGAATTAGAGTCATAATAGGAAATGGAAACAAGGGAAGCTTAAATACCCCCCAATCTCTCCATGGCCGGCCCTAATGCGTTGCTGAGACTTACTGGACATGGAGGAGAGGCCAAAGAAAGGAGAATTAGTGGGGAGAAGGCTTGCTCAAGATCTACCCCTCGTTCTTCAAGTTCTAAGTCCTAGGAGACAAAATGAGCCAAAGGTAGGCATTCTCACGAGCAAAACTCAATTAAATTCGTCTGTAGGATGTTCCAACCATCAGGAACAAAAGCCCTCTCGTTGCTTTATTTTTCATTAACCCAATATTTTGATCTTTATTTTTGAAGTTCTGCAATCATGTTGACCCCGAACTCTCTTATTTAATTTAGATCTCCATGTATACTTGATCTCATGCCACGAAATTTTAGCTGGAGATACTGCTCGTTGTTAGGCATCATTTGCCCCTGAAACCCCCAATTTTCATGCAGTAACTACTCAAATTAATTCGTCTTCCATCACTGTACCTTCTCTGTGTTCTTCGTGCATGATCATGTTTAAAACCTGTCAAGACTAGACGACTTTCAAATTCCTATTACTGTGTATACTCTTGCATGTCTAGATTCGTTTAAAAGTGGTTTTTACGATTTTGATCAACTGTATATTGAGATATTAATTTTTAATCGACCCTGTATCAAAACATGGAAACTGTTGCCCAGCTAGCTAGCCCAGAGGGGGGGGTGAATGGGTTATTAAACTTCGATCTTTGATTAAAACCTGTTTACTGAAAAGATTGCACAACTTAATAACAAGGTTAGAGTTAGAACAAACAAGATAACAATCACACAAAACACATCCACAAGACACAAGGATTTTATCCTGGTTCGGAACTCCTCTCCACAGGAGACCTACGTCCAGTCCCTGAGCAATACCTCAGGATTTTACTATCAAGGGTACAATCCCCCTTAAGGATCCTTACACCCAGCCTCAACTGGTCTTCCTTCAGCCTGAAGGGAACAACAACCACCCTGGATACCACCAGGTCTTCCTTCGTCCAGAAGGGAACAACAACCACCCTGGATACCACCAGGTCTTCCTTCGTCCAGAAGGGAACACAAACTAATCAGAAAAAGGTTGTGAAAACAGGCTTCAGATTCTAGCTTGACCAGCTACAACCTGAAGCTCCTAAGCCCCCGAGAGAGAAAGAGATTTAACAAGGTTTTTCTCTCCAAGGACCACACAGGCTCTTACAAATGAGAGGATTCCTTTTGAGCACAGAGAGCTAAGAGCTTAGAACCAGGTTTGGAGTGGAGGCTTCGCTCTTCTTCAAAGTTCTAAAGATTGTGAGAGATGGATTTCCTTCTTCTTCTGAAATCAAGCGATGTTACGCCCTCTATGTGTTTCTTTTCGTCTTGAGTCTTCTATTTAAACTGCTGATTCAAATTCGAACGTTGAAGTGTCCGTTGTCTCTTATCCTTGTGTACGTTAGACTGGTTACTGAGGAAGCTTCTGATCGTCAGTCTTTTATCCTGGTGTACACGCCAAAGAGATGTCATAGAACTTTGTATCTTGTGTCCAACGTTGTCCAGATGAGTCTTGTCAGATATCTGTAAGCATATCATCAATAAATAGAAGACAGCTAGGACTGCTGTCTATTGTTAGTTGAGATGGAACAGATATTGCAGTATATAGCAAAGCTCCTTTCTGTCCAAGAAAAAGTACGTAGACAGAGTAGCATAGAAATGGAAGATATTGTCTGCATGCATGGGAGATACGATCGGAGAGCATTTAATGCATAGCAGTCAACGGACAAGATATGACTTTGACTTTTCAACGCTATTAAAAAGCATTATACTGATGTATCAAGAAATTCGATAAAAAGAATCTTGCTGACTTCATAACTTATGAAATCGTTATGAATTATAGCAAGTCGTTATGAACTGTAAAGAAATCGTTGTGATAACTTATGAAGCCGTTACAACAGCAAGTCGTTGCGAGTTCTAAAGAAATCGTTGCAAGAAATCGTTATGACTAATAAAGAAGTCGTTACGCGAAATCGTTATGACTAATAAAGAAGTCGTTACGCGAAATCGTTATGACTAATAAAGAAGTCGTTACGCGAAATCGTTATGACTAATAAAGAAGTCGTTACGCGAAATCGTTATGACTAATAAAGAAGTCGTTACACGAAATCGTTATGACTAATAAAGAAGTCGTTACGCGAAATCGTTATGACTAATAAGAAGTCGTTACGCGAAATCGTTATGACTAATAAAGAAGTCGTTACGCGAAATCGTTATGACTAATAAAGAAGTCGTTACACGAAATCGTTATGACTAATAAAGAAGTCGTTACGGCTAGAGAGTCGTTGCGAGTTCTAAAGAAATCGTTACGAGGTCTAAAGAAGTCGTTACGGCTAGAGAGTCGTTGCGAGTTCTAAAGAAATCGTTACGAGGTCTAAAGAAGTCGTTACGGCTAGAGAGTCGTTGCGAGTTCTAAAGAAATCGTTACGAGGTCTAAAGAAGTCGTTACGGCTAGAGAGTCGTTGCGAGTTCTAAAGAAATCGTTACGAGGTCTAAAGAAGTCGTTACGGCTAGAGAGTCGTTGCGAGTTCTAAAGAAATCGTTACGGTAACGATTTGAGTGTTCCGGTCAAAGAGGAAGTCGTTCTGCTTATCAAAGAAGTCGTTACAGGGACTTGGATAGAAATGATGGGACTTACCAGATTGTCTTGATCTTTCATTTTTCTTTTGCTTCCTGTTCTCAAGGCTCAAGAAATCCATTAGTGTTATTTTGTTAATCATCAAAATTAATATATAAATAAATGGAAATATTTATTATGGGGACAGTTTGGTCATCAATCTCCCCCTTTTTGATGATGACAAAATATACTAAACATCAGACAAAGAATGAAATATGTTTTTCAGATTTACGTTAGTTGTCTCCCCCATTTTGTCATTAGGCAAAAAGATAAGCTGTGAGACAAAGAAGAGAGAAAGATTTTTATTAAGAGGGAGAAAGATAATACAAAGGAGATAACAAGGAGGCATGCTGTGAGATAACAGCCCATGCCTTGATCTCAAGATCCTCAAAAATTTGCAGAAAACGCCAAAGGTAACTGAGAAGGAGGGTCCCATGGAAGGGATGTTCCTCTGAATGTAGAGTTGCCTTTGCTGCTCTATGAACTCTCCATACTGAGTTTTGTCCAAAATGAATCTGAAGTAAGTACTCTTGCCAAAACTGGCCCTATGGAGAAATCTGTCCAAGGAAATTGGATAGTGAAGTTGTTGATTTAACAGATCCTGCTTTAGGGCATAGAAGGCAGAATATCTAGCTGCCCATACAGCATAGAGCTCTGGTATGGGTGCGATGGAATTGAGATCCATAAAGGCTTCTGCAGAAAGAGCAGGCTTCCTCTGACTAACCAGATCTTGATTGATAGCTTCCAATTGCTGATAAGAGGCCCGATATAGAAGCTCCCATTCTGATGAGGTGAGTCGTTCACACTCAGAAATGAGTGGAGCTAAGGTCAGAGAAGAGATGCGGCCAGAGTGATATTCTCTGAAGATGAACCGCAAGAAGGAGGGAGATCGGCCCTGCTTGGCTGACATCCGGCCCAGCTGCCTTGCAAACATATCTAGAGCGAGAGATCCAGCATCTGAATTAAACACTAACGAGTGCAGCTTCGGCAGAAGAACTGGAAACTCAACCTTGAAGGAGACAAAGTCTACTGTAAGAGGAAGGTTGAGAGGGGTCTCTGATTGCAGCACAGTAATCTGCGAGTTGAACTGGCAAAACTGAACTTCTGGAATTTTGTTCAAGTAACAGAAGTCACTGTACAGCTGAAAGGCTCTGGCAACGCGAATTTCCTTCAAAATGAAGGATCCCCAAGAGTTCTTGTGCTGGAAGATAAACCACTCAGAGAAGGTGAGTGGGTGAGCTCTGAGAGAGAGGGATTCGGCCCTTGCAGTCAGGTATTTTGAGTACTGAGCCTTGTTTCCTTTGATAGCTGCCCACTGATCTTCAGTCTTGAACTCAGTGCCCTCAAAGATTTTGGATTTGAAAGCTTGAGATATCTGAGTAAAGGGAAGAACAATGGCCAGGTGTTCGGAGAGGTTGAGAAAAGGAATACCATAAATGGTAGAAAGAATGCATTTCTGGAGGTATTCTTTGTAGATAGGTCTTCTCTTAGGATCAAGGGTAAGAGAGTACCATAAAGGAGGGTAGAGAGAAGCAGAAGGAGTGCTTAGAGAGGAAGATGTTTTCTCTTTTTCAAGACAGGACTAGGAGGGTCAGTCCTGTGAATGTGAGAGGCTGTGGAAAGAATGGTGAGGAGAGTGTTCCTTTCAAAATGGTCTGGAACATTGGTGTCAAAAATACCAAGAGGCAGAGGTTTCACTGGAGGAAAGGTAACAGAATTAGGAGGAGTAGGAGGATAGAAAAAGTGTTTAGGATTAAAGGAAGAGGTTGGTTGAGGATGAGATGTTTGGGTTTTAATAGGTGAAGGTTGAGGAGTTAATGAGGATGAAGCTGAGATGAGAGCTGGAGTAGGTGAGAAGGAGGGTTGAGAGGAAGTAGAGGATGAGGAAGGTTGGGTGCGAGGCATGGGATGTTTTATGGTTGGTGGAGCAGGAGGTGCAGTAGGAGGAGATGAAGGTGTGGAGAGGGTTGGAGTGGCAAGAGATGAAGTATCAGGGGCCTTGGAGACTGACACGGCTCTTTTCCTTGGCCTGACTTTCTCTGACTGCAGGAGAGGGTCCTGAAGACCCTGAGGCTGCCACTGGTCCGGGTGACCCTACAACTGATGGCCCTGATGGCCCTGACCCTTGAACTGGCGGCCCTGTTGGCCCTGAGACTTCTGCTGGAGGCCCTGTGGCCTAGGAACTTCAGCTGGAGGCCCTGGTGGCCTAGGAACTTCAGCTGGACTGCTCTGAGTAGGTGCAGGAGGGACACCACTAGACTTTGAAAGATGAGCCAGCAAATTCTTCATATCAGACATTTCTTTATTGAAATACCTCATTGCATTTCTTATTGAGGATACGTCTGAGGAGGTTGAAACTTGATTTGAAACAATTCCTTGTATACCAGACTGAACTGATGCCAAGATCTCTCCTTGGGCTTTTAACAAGGCCATAACATGCTTCAACTTTACTTTCCTATGGCCCTTCCTTGACCTCCTGTGAACAACTCTTTTCTGCTTACTTGGCTGAGAGACAGGCTCCTCAAGATTATAGTTGCACTTGGGCCTTCACTAACATCAACCAAGGCTGGAGCTGGAGTTTCCTGAGTAGGTGCAGCTTTCTCAAAAAGGCTTCCTTCTCTGCTTTTCACTCTCAGCATGCTCCCCCTGAATGGGAGCAGGGACTTCAATACTTTCTTGCTCCCCCTGAGCAGGAGCTTCTTCCAAGACAAACATCTTCATCAGGTTCACCAAAATTGAGCTTCGGATTGGCATCCCACAGCTGACTCAACTGGTTCTTGCTCTGCTGGACTTGCTGCTGCTGCTCTACTTCTACTGCTTCTGGAATATCTGCAATAACTGCTTCTCCTTCAGCCACAGAGGATTTCGACCAAACTCCTTCTTGCACTGAAAAGCCACTTTTCTTCAGGTTTCTGGACCTTATAGACTGGCCCATCTTTTCAGCTACCGCCCCTGACAGATCTACTCCAAAGTGCTGAAAATCTTGGTCAGAAGATGGGCATATGGAAGGGAAACATTCAACTTGCTCTTTGTTTCCATAACTGAGCATGTGCAAACATCATTCGCTCAATCATCACTGCGGCCAGGTTTATCTCTTTGTTCTGGATTGCCCAGAACATTATGTCCGAATCTGCCCTAGTGCATGAGGAAAAGGTAGCACTACGGGGAACTAAGATTTGGCAGACTATAAAGTGAAGCAATCGGTTGAACGCGGACATCTGATTAATATCAAGCTTCCCATCCTTCAACTTAAATCCTGGACCGATAATCCCGAGACCTTTGACTTCATCATTCACAGAGTGAATGCCACTAAATCCGAGGTCTTTACTCCAAACAGATCACGCAACAGCTCATGGGTTATTCTGATTTGGATATACCTTGACAGAGGAAACAAGGGATCCATCTGCTTCTGACTTCAGACAGATGTAGAAGGCTTTTACCAAGTCCGGGTAGCTTACCTCACTGAAGGTGACCACATCCATCCACTGCGATCTTCTTAGTATCAACTAGCCTGGCCATGCCACTCTTCTCAAGATTCTGAACATCCACTGCCTTTTCCGCAAATCTTTGTCTTCACAAAAGTAAATCTTTCTTGCTCCCTTGGGGATAAATACTCAGCACTGTAGCCCCCAACACTTCCGGAGATCAACGGAGCGGCCATGGTGCAGAGAAGAAAAGATTCTGGAAGGGAGGATGATGGAAGGGACGGAAGTTTTCGAAGGAGTTCTTCGCGGGAAGAGAAGAAGGCTTCGAAAGTTGCAGAGAGTCGATCCCAAAATCGTTAGGGCATCAGCTTTGGTGAACAGATAGAGAATAAAAAGGGTAAAGGTGGAAGACGAATCGATCTCAAACGGTTGGATAAAATAATATTACTTTAATGACAGGAGGAGCGCCAAAAGGCGGCAAAGGTAGAAAGCGACAAAAAGGTTTGACAAGTCAAACAACTTTCTACACAGAAGCGGTCAAAGCATATAGATAACTGAGTTTTGTTTAACTTTAACGGAGAGAGAACTTTTCATTTAATCTGAAAAATTTATATGTCAATAAATCACAGAAATTCTTTCACAAATTGCACATCCCTAGTTCCCTTCTAAGAGATGTAAATCTCTCTTCAGGTAGGGCTTTTGTGAAGATATCTGCCAATTGACCATTTGTATCTATAAACGAAATTTCTAAATTACCACTAGCTACATGGTCTCGAATAAAATGATATCTTACCTCAATGTGTTTCGTCCTTGAGTGTTGAACTGGATTTTGGTGAGGTTGATGGCACTAGTATTATCACACAATAGAGGAATTGATTGATGTGAATGCCGAAATCTTCAAGTTGTTGCTTTATCCAAAGAAGTTGTGTACAGCAACTTCCAGCAGCAACATATTCCGCCTCAGCTGTTGATAGAGCTACTGAATTTTGTTTCTTGGATGTCCATGATATTAAGCATCCTGCAAGAAACTGACAACATCCACTGGTGCTCTTTCTATCTACTTTGCAACCAGCATAATCAGCATCTGAATATCCTATTAGATTTATCTCACAAGATCTAGGATACCAGAGACCTAAATCATGAGTTCTAGCTAAATATCTAAATATTCTTTTTACAGAGATTAAGTGAGACTCTCTAGGGTCTGCCTGATATCTAGCACACATGCATACACTGAACAAAATGTCTGGTACTGGCAGTTAAGTAAAGTAATGATCCTATCATACCTCGATAATCTTTTGATCTACCCTTTTACCTTTTTGATCACTGTCCATTCTGGTTGATGTGCTCATTGGAGTTGATAATGGCTTTGCATCTTCAAATCCAAATTTCTTCAACAGCTCTTTGGTGTACTTTGCTTGACAGATATGAGTGCCATCCCCTTGCTTGATTTGCAATCCAAGGAAGTAGCTTAACTCCCCATCAAGCTCATTTCGAATTCTCCCTGCATAAGCTTTTCAAAGTACTTGCAAAGAGATTCATCAGTAGATCCAAAAATAATATCATCCACATAGATTTGTACAAGAAGTATATGTTAACCTTAGATTTTATAAATAATGTACTATCTACTTTACCTCTAGTGAAACCATGATTTAATAAGAAATTACTGAGCCTTTCATACCAGGCTCTAGGAGCTTGCTTTAGACCATATAAAGCTTATGTAGTTTAAATACATGATTTGGAAATTCAGAGTCGTCAAAACCTGGAGGTTGTTCAACATAAACTTCCTCCTTGATGAAACCATTTAAAAAGGCTGATTTGACATCCATTTGAAAAAGTTTTAAATCAAGTGCGGATGCATAAGCAAGTAAAATCCTAATGGCCTCAAGTCTAGCTACAGGTGCATAAGTTTCATCGAAATCTATGCCTTCCTCTTGGAGTAGCCTTGAGCCACCAATCTGGCTTTGTTCCTTAAGATTATTCCAGACTCATCCAGTTTATTTCTGAACACCCATTTGGTGCCAATAACTGAATGATTGGATGGTCTAGGAACAAGTGACCATACTTGGTTTCTCTTGAACTGATTTAGTTCATCTTGCATGGCTAGTATCCAAGATTCATCAGATAAAGCTTCATTGACTGTCTTAGGTTCTACTTGAGAGACAAATGCTAAATAGTCGCATGGAATTACATTACCTCTAGTTCTTACCCCTACAGATGGATCACCAATGATGTTTTCAGGAGGGTGATCTTTCTGATGTCTCCATTCCTTTGGAAGATCTTTATGTTGGATTTCTGTTTGCTGCAGTTCTTCCAGAGTTGGATCCTCTTTGTCCTTAATTGAAGTTTTCTTTAATTTTTCGGACAAGACATCTGCATCATCAATGTCACTAATTTCTTTTTTTCAAGGAAGGGTTAGATTCATCAAAAATAACATGTACTGATTGTTCAATTAATAAGGAACGTTTATTGAAAACTCTATAACCTTTAGGTTTAGAGGAATACCCCATGAAAATGCCTTCATCTGATTTGGCATCCAACTTACCAATGTCCCTTTTTCCATTGTTATGGATGAAGCAAGGACATCCAAATATTCTGAAATGGCTAATCTTGGCTTCTTTTCTTTGTAGAGTTCATAAGCAGTCTTTTTCAGAATTGGCCTGATCATCACTCTATTTATGATATAACATGCAGTGTTGATAGCTTCGGCCCAGAAATATCTTGGCAGATCATATTCTGATAACATTGATCTTGCCATATCCAAAAGAGTTCTGTTTTTCCTCTCAGCAATTCCATTCTGTTGAGGTGTCCTTGGAGCTGAGAAGTTGTGCTCAATTCCTTGATCATCACAGAACTTCGAAACTTTTCATTCTGAAACTCACCACCATGATCTGATCGAATAGAGACAATTGAGAATTTCTGATCTTTCTGAACTTTCTTACTGAAGCTGACAAAATTCTCAAATGTGTCATCTTTGTGCTCTAAAAAGGATACCCAAGTGAATCTTGAATAATCATCAACTATTACAAATCCAAAATTTTCCTCCCAAACTGGTAGTCCTCATTGGCCAAATAAATCCAATGAAGAAGTAGTTCTAAGGGCTTTGAGGTGGTTACTACAGTCTTTGATTTGAAGGAGCTCTTGGTGTGCTTCCTCTTGCACAAGGTCTGCAAATGCTATCCAATCTGAAATTTACCTTTGGCAGTCCTTCAACTATTTTTTTCTGAGCTTGTTCAGCCCATCCAAGCTGCAGTGGCCCAATCTTCTGTGCCACAACTCAGTTGATTTATCTTTGCTAGCTGCCAAAACACATCTTGATCCTTGAGTTCATCGAGATATAGAACATACAAATTTCTTTCTGTAGGCTTCAAATATGACTGCACCATCCTTTAAGATACTGCATTTTGATTCTTGAAACTGAATTTGATGGCCTTGTCACACAACTGGCTGATGCTGATGAGATTGTGCTTTAACCCTTTGACCAGCATTACATCCTTTATGACTGATTTCCTTTGATGTTCACAGACCCGCTTCCTATCACAGTCCCTTTTCCATTATCTCCATAGGTGACTGTACCTTCTTCAGCTTGGAGATCAACAAATATCTTCTTGTTGCCTGACATATGCCTTGAGCACCCACTATCCAAATACCATTTGGATGCTCGAGGGTTAACCTGAAATGAGAACATCAAGCTTTAGGTACCCAAATTCTTTGGGTCCTGATTGGTTAGTATCATCAACTTTACCTTTTAATATCCATTTTTATGTCTTGTTGGGCATGTCATTTTAATATGTCCTAACTTGTTGCAGTGACTGCAGCAGGATAACTTAGTTACTTTTTCTATGTATTTGAAATCAGCTTTGTATGCTACATCTTGTTCGGGTACAAATTTTGGTGTGGATATGTTTTAGGGTATATTATGGTTTCTTCATTATCTGGGGGTGTATATCCTAATCCATTTTTCTTTTTACCCGATCTCCTAGCACCTTTAATATTAAAGAGTTTTTACCATTGGTAAATTTTTCTAGGGTGCTTGCTAGTGTATTGTTTTCTTCATTTAATTCATTTACAGTTTTTCTTAAATCATCTGAGTTTTCCTGTTTTCTAGGTCAGTGATTTTTCTGTTCTTGTCTTTTAAATTTTCACATAATAGTTCATTTCTTCTCTTAAGCTCAACTATTTGTTTTTCTAGTTCTTCGTTTTCAGATTTTAAATCTGAGTTGGTATTTTCGAGACATGTGATATTTTTCTTGCTTAGCTTAAGTAGTTTACACACTTCTTTATACTTATGTAGAGTTCATTAAATGCACTTTCCAAATTATCCGAATCTGAGTCATTACAGGAATCGAAAGAAGAATCAGATGTTACCTTATCCTCGGTATTCGCCATGAGAGCCAAGTTGGCTTCTTCACCTTCACTGCTCGAGCTTGACTCACTATCTGAGTCGCTGCTGTTGTCCCATGCAGCTGCCATGGCTTTCTTTTGAATCTTCTGAACTTCTTGGAGCTGTCCTTCTTCTTGTGATCATTTTCTTTAACATTGGACAGTCTGCCTTGATATGTCCAGGTTTCTTGCATTCATAGCAAAGTGGCTCATTCCTCTTCTGATCTTTTCCATTGGTCTCTTGAGATCTTTGTTTTCTTGAAGTACCTCCTACCAGACTGGAACTTCTTCTTCTTTGCCAAGATCTCTGCAATCTTCTTGAGAGCATGGCTTCTTCATCATCACTATCTTTGCTATCTTCACTGTTATCTAAGGATTCTTCTGATGAGTCCCCATTAGCTTTAAGCGCATTTGACTGCTTCTTTCTACTGGAGGATTCTCCTAGTCTTTCCATGTTTATTTCATGGGCCATGAGAGACCCAATGAGTTTTTCTACTGACATCTCTTAAGATCATTAGCTTCTTCGATAGCTGTGACCTTTGCCGTCCATGAAGATGGCAGGGATCTGAGAATCTTCCTTACCATATCTGCATTTTCATATGACTTTCCTAGACTTGCTAGGCCATTAGTAATGTCAGTAAATCTACTAAACATTTGGGTAATAGACTCACCTGTTTGCATTTGAAATCTTTCATACTGAGTGACAAGAATGTCGATTCTTGTCTCCTTTACTTTGTCTGTACCTTCATATGTGATCTTTAACTTTTCCCACATTTCCATGGAGGATTTGCATGCTGAAACTCTGTTGAACTCTTTCTTGCTTAGAGCACAACATAGAATGCTCTTAGCTTTACAGTTCAAGGAGATTTTCTTTCTATCTTCATCTGTCCATTGTGCTTTCTCATTTGTGACGACCAGATCACCTTCTTCCACTATTGACCAGATTTGATAATCGTGGCCTTGTAGAAAGTATTCCATCCTGGTCTTCCAATACGTATAATCTTCACCATCGAACAAGGGAGGTCTGTTGACAGACTGACCTTCGAAGTGACTTTGGGCTGCCATTGATCTTTGCTCTTCAGATCGTTGGATCTTCTTCTTTGTCGAAGAGACGGGCTCTGATACCACTTGTTGCCCAGCTAGCTAGCCCAGAGGGGGGGGTGAATGGGGTTAATAAAACTTCGATCTTTGATTAAAACCTGTTTACTGAAAAGATTGCACAACTTAATAACAAGGTTAGAGTTAGAGCAAACAAGATAACAATCACACAAAACACATCCACAAGACACAAGGATTTTATCCTGGTTCGGAACTCCTCTCCACAGGAGACCTACGTCCAGTCCCTGAGCAATACCTCAGGATTTTACTATCAAGGGTACAATCCCCCTTAAGGATCCTTACACCCAGCCTCAACTGGTCTTCCTTCAGCCTGAAGGGAACAACAACCACCCTGGATACCACCAGGTCTTCCTTCGTCCAGAAGGGAACAACAACCACCCTGGATACCACCAGGTCTTCCTTCGTCCAGAAGGGAACACAAACTAATCAGAAAAAAGGTTGTGAAAACAGGCTTCAGATTCTAGCTTGACCAGCTACAACTGAAGCTCCTAAGCCCCGAGAGAGAAAGAGATTAACAAGGTTTTTCTCTCCAAGGACACACACAGGCTCTTACAAATGAGAAGATTCCTTTGAGCACAGAGAGCTAAGAGCTTAGAACCAGGTTTGGAGTGGAGGCTTCGCTCTTCTTCAAAGTTCTAAAGATTGTGAGAGATGGATTTCTTTCTTCTTCTGAAATCAAGCGATGTTGCTCTATGTTTCTTTTCGTCTTGAGTCTTCTCTTGAGTATTTAAACTGCTGATTCAAATTCGAACGTTGAAGTGTCCGTTGTCTCTTATCCTTGTGTACGTTAGACTGGTTACTGAGGAAGCTTCTGATCGTCAGTCTTTTATCCTGGTGTACACGCCAAAGAGATGTCATAGAACTTTGTATCTTGTGTCCAACGTTGTCCAGATGAGTCTTGTCAGATATCTGTAAGCATATCATCAATAAATAGAAGACAGCTAGGACTGCTGTCTATTGTTAGTTGAGATGGAACAGATATTGCAGTATATAGCAAAGCTCCTTTCTGTCCAAGAAAAAGTACGTAGACAGAGTAGCATAGAAATGGAAGATATTGTCTGCATGCATGGGAGATACGATCGGAGAGCATTTAATGCATAGCAGTCAACGGACAAGATATGACTTTGACTTTTCAACGCTATTAAAAAGCATTATACTGATGCATCAAGAAATTCGATAAAAGAATCTTGCTGACTTCATAACTTATGAAATCGTTATGAATTATAGCAAGTCGTTATGAACTGTAAAGAAATCGTTGTGATAACTATGAAGCCGTTAAACAGGCAAGTCGTTGCGAGTTCTAAAGAAATCGTTGCAAGAAATCGTTATGACTAATAAAGAAGTCGTTACGCGAAATCGTTATGACTAATAAAGAAGTCGTTACGCGAAATCGTTATGACTAATAAAGAAGTCGTTACGCGAAATCGTTATGACTAATAAAGAAGTCGTTACGCGAAATCGTTATGACTAATAAAGAAGTCGTTACGCGAATCGTTATGACTAATAAAGAAGTCGTTACGCGAAATCGTTATGACTAATAAAGAAGTCGTTACGCGAAATCGTTATGACTAATAAAGAAGTCGTTACGCGAATCGTTATGACTAATAAAGAAGTCGTACACGAAATCGTTATGACTAATAAAGAAGTCGTTAGGCTAGAGAGTCGTTGCGAGTTCTAAAGAAATCGTTACGAGGTCTAAAGAAGTCGTTACGGCTAGAGAGTCGTTGCGAGTTCTAAAGAAATCGTTACGAGGTCTAAAGAAGTCGTTACGGCTAGAGAGTCGTTGCGAGTTCTAAAGAAATCGTTACGAGGTCTAAAGAAGTCGTTACGGCTAGAGAGTCGTTGCGAGTTCTAAAGAAATCGTTACGAGGTCTAAAGAAGTCGTTACGGCTAGAGAGTCGTTGCGAGTTCTAAAGAAATCGTTACGGTAACGATTTGAGTGTTCGGTCAAAGAGGAAGTCGTTCTGCTTATCAAAGAAGTCGTTACAGGGACTGGATAGAAATGATGGGACTTACCAGATTGTCTTGATCTTTCATTTTCTTTTGCTTCCTGTTCTCAAGGCTCAAGAAATCCATTAGTGTTATTTTGTTAATCATCAAAATTAATATATAAATAAATGGAAATATTTATTATGGGGACAGTTTGGTCATC